>NDFZ01001324.1:0-13482 GCA_002192655.3 Mamestra configurata | reverse complement strand
TTACCCTCTTTCTGGGGCAATCGGGTAAAAATATCACGAGTCTTTGTTAAATGTTATCTACATGAATTAGATAGGTTCTAGTGTATCTTATAAAGTAGGTTCTTTAAAGTAGGTGTTGTGGCTTAGGCGGATAGGCTAGAGAAGTGAAGCCACAGGAAAAGACTGTGAACTGAAATGGGACCACTCCAAGAAAGTACTCTTCCAAAAACTACCCAAATCGCTTCAAGTGTGCCAATAAAATTTGAAGAGTTCTCTCTATTTCTCCAGGCTCTCCCATCATAAGATCCTGACTTGATGATCATGGGACCACCTGCCTTTCAAACAAAAAAAAATCCAAATCCGTCCAGCCATCTTCGAGTAATCGGGGAACATATATAAAAAAAAACCGCCGAATTGAGAACCTCCTGCTTTTTTTGAAGTCGGTTAAAAATTGTACTATATGTTAACGATAAAGTTTTATTTTAGATTAACAACAGATATGATGCCACCAACTGTATCTAACTAACTAATTGCTTGAAAAGTGGCTTCTCTGGGACGTTTTCCGAAGTCGGGTTTATTATACAAGACTTTCTTTTCCTAATTCGGGTTTAAAGAATCAATCTTACAACTAAATATTAATGAGTATTATTTGTAATGGAATTAAAACATGATTTTAAAGTATAGTTTTGAACTGTTGAGTCTCTTTGTGTCAATACTGTGGTGTGTCGGTGTGTGTAAGGAATTCGTCAACAATTGGCCGAAATGAAAATATATTATCGATATGTTTACATAACAGTGCAGAACTTCGAATTCTCAAACAATTGCAGCTTCCGTGCAAATTGGAACATTAATTATTTATTCTAGAACCATTGCTTTCTTCTCAGGTTGAAGAGAACTGTACCTGTAGGGGGAAAACCGACTTCGAAAGGTTGTTTTAAAGTCATATCTTTTTGAGTTAGTTACGCAAAGCTAAGGTGTTATCCTATTTTCAAAAGTACTTTTTCCCATGTAAATACCCATGCCACGTAGTACTACTGTGGAACTAGTTTGTATACTGTGTAACTACTATGTAGTACTTACTACCTACTACATTTTTTAGGAAGTCATGGTAAAATCCCAAAATAAAATTCAGCTGATGTTTGTTTGAAATATACTTTTTTTTTGGGAATTGATTATAACTTTCTTGAAGAATATCTGTTGTAAGCCCAGTCCTGCGTTCATGCGGCAATAAAAAAATAATAAATCTTTTCGTTGGTGCCTTTCTTTTTCCGGAAACCCTGGCGATATTGACTGACGAACAATAGGACCTTGCTTATGACAAATAAAATGCTCAGGGACTGTATCTACCTAAGCACCTTAACTGCATTTAAAAAAGGTTGTTTTCAGAGTCACACCACTTAACTCTCAAGCGGAAATACTTACACATAATGATCTCGTTTATAACTTTTACTGCCGCATTGATTATAATATTAAAAGCGTACAATGGGGTGCCCACACGTGCGTTTAAAACGAGCTGATAAATACCTACATCATTACGGTAAAATGAGTTTAGTCATTGGGCCTGACGCTCTCTGGCAGCAATCAGAAAGATAAAATCGGTTCCTAAACCAGGAAACTAGGTAGAAATGACTGTCGCTCAAAACTCTTCATGGACCGTCATCGTAATGTCAAAAAATTTATAATTTCAAAAAAAAAAATTCATCATCTATCATCTGCCTAGCCTTTTCCCAACTACATTGGGGTCGGCTTCCAGTCGAACCGGATTAAGCTGAATACCAGTATTTTACGTGAAGCGGCTGCCTACCGGACCTCCACAACCCATTAAACATGACAGCCGGGACCAACATGCTTTCCGAGGCAAAAAAGGAGAAATAAATGCTTTATCTTAAAAAAAAATCTAAAGCAAATATGCCAACATTTTTTTTGAATATTTGGAATAACCGTTGTCGATTGTTGATCGTGTATCGTATATCGGTATATCCCGCGTACCGCAGTTAGGCTGGCACCGAGCCACTCGACCACCCGACTCTCAAAATAATCTATTGTTTCAGTCAAAAAGTAGTCTTATGACTATGCGATAAAATGGCCTCTCTCCAAGCCAGACCCACAGCTAGACGGGAGCTGACCATAAAATTTACATTCGTATGACGCGCGAGGTGACTAACATCCGACACCTGTGATCACTTTGGTGAAGTCCCTGCCGGGGAATGCTTGCAAGTTAAACTTACCTTTTTAAACGTCATTAAAATCAGTTTTGCAGGTGGTAAAATACCGAAACTCTACTAATAGATTTGTATTTCTAATAAATCTGTTTAAAGAATCATTGCTACACGACACCCTTAAAAATCTTAATTTAAAACTAGACGAGATTGGTTTTCCATTTGAATACCTCTGAGAAAAACATCGAAAGCAAGACAGAGGTACTTTTTAAACCCGTGATATTACGTGTATTTTGATCAGATGGCCCATGAGGACTTTGGGGTCATTTGAGGAATGAACCGCGCAGATTTGAGTGGATCCTACTATGAAGTCTTAAAACGATCATGATTCCGCTCTAAGAGGGAGACGGAGCTATACATAGCGAATAGCACTATCCCTTTTACATCATCGGAATTGGATGGCACGTCATAGTAGGGCTGCTGATCAGTCAGTGCATGCATTTTTGGTGGTCGTGTTGCTTAACACTGAACGTAAGGAGTTCGGCAGTCATACCCTTAACACTTAGAATCTAAGCCATATATTATTGCGTGCAAAAGATCTTTACTATTCCAAAGTCTTTACTTTTTGCCCGTATCAGGACCTTTACAATCAGAAACACATTTGGCGTTTTGGCGTTTCATCACGTCCTGAAATTGATTCAGTGGCCTCCTCTCTGAAATGTTGGTGTTGTCTGTGTTTGTGGTAATATACTTAGGAAGTAGATTGTCCACATTCAATTCTTTTTGGTGAATTTATTCCCAATACTCTTTTGAGAAAGTTTGACGCAGGTTTGACCTCGTATACATCTTCAGAGGTAACAAACAGGTGATTGGATTGAGGAGGTCAGATGTCACGATGTCAGTCGGTCAGTGTAAAATACTAGGTATTATTATAGCTCCCAATAACGAATAAATATACTCGTACCTATGTTATTAATGAACCATGGAAGTATTTTGAGATTAATCATTCATATTTTAACTCTCGAGTCTCGACATCAAAAGGAACAAGGTCAGTACAACGCATTAAGTGGAACAAAGACTATATTTAAAAATTGACTTCAAGAAATATCTATTAAGTACTCATATTGTCTTAAAACTGAATGACTGAGTGACAAATGAGTTGCCTTGAGGAAATGGAACATTACCCTGAAGTAGATCTAAACAATTATTTATAATAACTAGCGCCCGACTTGCTTCGCACTGGTGGCAATTATAAATGTCGGAGCCAAATCGTAAAATGACCAATTTATGAAGTGGTTGAACATTGGACATTTCACATAATGTTTAGCCGCTTCAAGAAATGGCCCCCTCAAACCTAACCTAACCTTTCTAAAGGATTTAAAGGAACCTAACATGAATGGGACGACGGAAGCTTAGTTCGCTCGCTCCCGTCATGCCTTTCAATCCTACCTATGCGTGTCGGGGTGCCCTAAGTTCCCTAAAACCAAACCTGACCAGTTTCACGATATGATTTGAAATAGGTATACACAAACCTGCCTCGTTTATCGCTCTTTCTTATTAGTGAAAAAAGGCAGACAGCGACTTTATATTATATGAATACTAGTTGCCACCCGCGGCTCCGCCCGCGTGATTGACGAAAATTATCCCAAGGGAACATATTCCCGGGATAAAAAGTATGCTATTTGTTATTCCAGACTATAATCTACCACTGTGCCAAATTTCATCAAAATCCATTCAGTAGTTTTTGCGTGAAAGAGTAACAAACATCCATCCATCCATACTTACAAACTTTCGCGTTTATAATATTATGTAGTAGGATTATTACGAGGTTATTACCATACGAGTTTCGAGTAGGTACAACATCTAAAAAATCCAAAAGCCGTCAACACCTTCAAATAAAAAAAATCACTGAATAGCTTTAGCCCAAAATGCGATAAACAAACCAATGTTACAAAACTCGGTTATTTGTCAGTTTTCTTTTTATTTAAAAATAAACTTCTGCAATCGAAAAGTTCGTATATGTTTTCAAAATAAAAAAATTCTGTGCTGCTTTCTATTAGCAAATAATTCTGGACGACAGAAAATTCCAAATTCAAAACAGTTTCTTCCTTTATCAAAAATGATTATACCAATGTTTTAGGTTTTGACGACTTTTGTTACTTTGTACTTGTTCATCGAATATTGTCGCTGACTGTACCTACTTGGGTTAAGACAAATGGTGACTGTATACAGCCACATGAGCCTTTCTGCGTATATGTAAATCTTTGCATATGCAATGTTTCTATAATAGGTACAATATTATGTTATGAGTTTATGGCGCATTTCAGTCTTTCAGACAATGTAAACATAGATTTATTTTGACTTTCAATCATGTTATTAGTACATGATACATGTTCATGAACATACAATGTTCTCCTGGTTCACCCGGCTAAAACAATGAAGTTATGGAATATTTAAATAATGGCCCGGCAGTCTTAAGTATCGAAGTTAGCGTTAATGTAACTACTTGTAGTAAAATATTTATAGTAAGTGAAGCAAATAATTTATATGAAGTTGTAGCTGTACAATAAAGATGAAGAATTGACTATAACTCTGAATAATGAAGACACTTGGTCAATGCACTTTGCTGAACACATAAAATATGAAACATATTTCACAAAATATCTCAGAAATAACTGAGAACCTCCTTTTTTTGCAGTCGGTCAAAATAATATCTCAAACATCAGGCCAACGATCCTTTGACAGAGAAAATGACCTTCAGGTCCTGCAACCTCCATCCATTATATGTTTTTGTGAAAATCACACCTCGTAAGTTGATACCGGATTCAGTACACGAAGAAAATGTTTTCAGTAAATAACTTCAGTTTACAAAGAGCATACATAATTAAGTTTTGTTTACTTTAAAACTTGTTGACGGTTCTGGTTCCACGAATTCTTGAATAATACAATTTTAAATGGTTTGGTCAATGGACATCGATATTTTTCAGCAGTTTTGTACGCATCTGTGCCTACTACATAAGGCTATTTAAAGTCATGGAGAACTTTAGATTATTTATGTAAATAATGAGCTGTCAAAGTAAGACGAACATGAAAAGACTGTTCCTAGTGCAAAACATTTTGTCACCCAAATCAAAAGAAAATTTATTCGAATCCGGAAAAAAAACATTTTTTTCGTTTGGAAAAGTTTTCTGTTACTTTGTTTGTATAGCCGTTTAAGTCTCTCATACCTACTAAAGTAGGTTTTGAGCAAAAATTGAGAGAATTAATAATCCTTCTTATTCGGCCAGATGCAATCATGGTTCAGGTATCAGGTTGTTTTTTGTGTCGATTGTAATTAGCACAGGTTATTAGGTAGGATCACGATTTTGTGGCAGTGACCTCATTGTAAGAATACAGAAAATGATTTTCTTTACAAAACCTGTTGTCAGTGTTCTATTTCAGGAAATTATTTATTAAAGTTATTAGCTAAGCTATGAGAGCAAATCTTATTCTGTTTCCAATACTTTTTCTGTGCCTACGTATATTATGTATGTACGATACGATTTTTATGTTTTTTTTTTGGATGATTGAGATTCAGACAGACTGACATTTCAGACAGTTGGACCCAGTAGGTAGCGCTGCCGAGTAACCGGGTTTAAGGATTTTTTTTGTCTGTTGGGAGTTGGGATAAATTGTAAACCTAATTCTAACTCTTTGTTATACTTAAATAAAATTATGACAGGGTTAGTGATATACTTAATTATATTTTATGTGGATGGGTGGATTTTCCTTATCTGATTTTGGTCTATGATTATTTGTTTATCCGATTTTTGTGGATTTTGGTTTACCCTATTGGTAGGTAAACATAAGGAAATCATTTAAGTTTAAATGATTATTTATAAATCAGTAGGTACGGTTTTAATTTTTTTTTAAATATATTTAAGAACCAACAGTTTCATTTTGTGACAGTATTAACTTAGTTTTATTTCACGGCAAGTTCGCCAGTAGGCAAGTACATAATTAAAACTTACCAAATCGATTAAGATTTCGTTAATTTCGATATAACTTTCAACATTACTGTTACAGCGATTAGCTCAATAACCGTTACAAATGCTTATAACACAGTCTGTTCTCAATTATTTTTTAATGTATTCGATCATTAGAGCATAATTTTAAAAGAAATTTATGTCAACTGTCAATAACTATACCTACAAATTGTTCCCAGTTAACACCATAATAAACCGATATAGGTAATTGCCATATATTTTTAATTTGTTAAGGTTCGAAAAATAAATGACCCATAATTATATATGAAATGAGACTTAAAGGTGAATTTGTACGTCATGCTTCATTTAATTTAAAATGGAGCAGCTGTTTTTTATTTACTTTAAGAAAAATAATGAAGTTATGAATGCCTTCTAACGACACTGGACCTTAGAATGGACATTTTCTTTTAAGTTTCGTTTATTTATTAAATTAAATAATTTATTTATTTTGTAAGTTGTTTAAAAATTGACTTTTACTTTGACGAATAAATGTGTTATTTATTAGTGTGAAAGAGTAAAGTGTTGTTTCTTCAATTTTAACTAGGTAGGTATACCTATTAAGCCGTGGCGATCATATCTGACTATTGTGGAACCCCTTATTATAAAGTAGTTAAAAATGCTCCTATTTAATAGGCTTTGCCACTTACCAGCAAATAAAATTCACACTAACACCCACAAACTAATTTCACTATTCACAGAACCACAGACACAAAACTGAAAATATTTTCATTTGGTCGAAAATCTCAAACTATTTCCCGCCAACGCGCGACGTTCGACAACCGAAATTGCGCGCGAAGTGACAGCAATGGCGGACGACGGTGTACTGTCGCCGCCAGCGTGGTGGCTCGAGAAGGTCGGCTCGAGCCGAGGAGTCGTTGCATCGTTTAGTAGATAAGTGTTCTCGTAAGCATTTGCATCAACTACAGTAGGAAACAATTCGCACCCACCTGTCAGGCTGAGACTTCCGCAATCCGGGAGATTACATTTTGTGGATAGGTGTGTTTTGCAATAGGTTCTTATGAGTTTCTGGGAAACCACCATTTTTATGAACGAACTAGCTTTTGCCCTCGACTTCGTACGCGCATATCCCACATACGCGCACATAGAATTACGGAAAATCCTCTCTTAGTAGTAGCTCTCCTATAACACTCCCCAAGGAACCTACATGCCAAATTTTAGCTTTCTACGACCAGTAGTTTCGGCTGTGCGTTGTCTGGCAGTCACTCAGTCAGTAACGGAAGAATGTTATATATTAGGATTAGGTACTAATTTGTTACGGGAGAAATGCCAAGTTAAAAAATTGGAAGGGGGAGAACTTTGCCTAGATCATCAATTCATCATTCAATGGCAATTTCAGCTAAAAGTTAGGCCTACTAATAGAGTTGGTACGAGTAGAAACCTAGGTAAGTGTAGGTGATCACTACCAAATAAGTGTACCGTGTATTTTAGTTCTACTTTCTACTTCTAGTCTTACTATTTTTAGTTAGGTACCTAGTCATTATAAATAAGTCAATTAACAAAAGTCATAAAACTACATTTGTTAAACAATCTCAAAGTGCACAATGTATTAACATCGTTGTAGACACAATTATATTTTGTACAAGTGGCTATTGTGCATTCATATTGTTTTTAGAAGATCTCAGATAACCTTAAACACTTTATGATGTCAAATATTTATAATGAAGACTCAATCCTTAGTACCTAATACCAGAGCAAAGAGAAAACTCAATTTTACTTGAACAGCCATAAACAACTTTGAAGAAAAACTTCTTACAACTGCATTTAACTTCTGCACCAATACTTACAGTCCCAAAACTGAAATGGAGTGATGTAGTTTTCAGGGAAGGATGTTACTGCTTGCTTTAATGAATTCGAAAATTTATTAATCATCATGTGGCAGATATATGTGTAAAACCGTCACATCCCACTTGGGTCTATACCTGGGAGTTCCCATAAACTACCCACATTCAATAGTAACCCTGACGGGAAATTCTGTCCCATCTTTCATTTTATGTGAAAATTGTCGTAGATTCTTCCCAACACGAAGACAGTGGTATGTGGACTCCTTCAATCTAACGGTGTTCTTGGTTTTTCTGTTTTTAAGATCCGGGACCTTAGGAATACGGGTTCACTCTCACATGCTTCTGACAGGGCTCCCTTCGCCGGATTTAGGCCTAAAAACAGCAATCTTAATAGAAGACTTTAGATAGAAAATCCATCTATCCGTCAGCTCATGCGCGCACTTAGAAGTATTTGCTAAGAGTTTATTATCATCATGATCTAAGGCAGATACGTGGCGTATCTAATCGTCATCCACTGACACTCGAGTGAAACGGTACGAAACTACATTGTCTTCAGTAGCCTTTGTTGCAATAATGAATCGTTTAACGTGGATACTACCATTTTATCAGTAGATTCTGATGTTATCTTCATAATGTCTTGATCTGAGAAATTAAACACCTACGTTACCTACTGGTTGTACCTAACTCTAGATACATCAAAGTCACCATTTCAGCCGAAAGACGACCACTGTTGATCATTTATAAGTCAGGATTGGTCTTGGGTTTCTCACATCCAGCAGATTGAAGCGGCATTTATTTTGGTCATCAGCCCACCTTGTGGTAGGCCTACAGAGTAATTTCTAAAACCCTCACCTTCCTTCCAGTGATCTGTTGATCAGAAACACCATGTAGCTGATAACACATAATATAAGTAGGACAAGCTGTCTCANCAGCAATGGCGGACGACGGTGTACTGTCGCCGCCAGCGTGGTGGCTCGAGAAGGTCGGCTCGAGCCGAGGAGTCGTTGCATCGTTTAGTAGATAAGTGTTCTCGTAAGCATTTGCATCAACTACAGTAGGAAACAATTCGCACCCACCTGTCAGGCTGAGACTTCCGCAATCCGGGGGATTAGGTACATTTTGTGGATAGGTGTGTTTTGCAATAGGTTCTTATGAGTTTCTGGGAAACCACCATTTTTATGAACGAACTAGCTTTTGCCCTCGACTTCGTACGCGCATATCCCACATACGCGCACATAGAATTACGGAAAATCCTCTCTTAGTAGTAGCTCTCCTATAACACTCCCCAAGGAACCTACATGCCAAATTTTAGCTTTCTACGACCAGTAGTTTCGGCTGTGCGTTGTCTGGCAGTCACTCAGTCAGTAACGGAAGAATGTTATATATTAGGATTAGGTACTAATTTGTTACGGGAGAAATGCCAAGTTAAAAAATTGGAAGGGGGAGAACTTTGCCTAGATCATCAATTCATCATTCAATGGCAATTTCAGCTAAAAGTTAGGCCTACTAATAGAGTTGGTACGAGTAGAAACCTAGGTAAGTGTAGGTGATCACTACCAAATAAGTGTACCGTGTATTTTAGTTCTACTTTCTACTTCTAGTCTTACTATTTTTAGTTAGGTACCTAGTCATTATAAATAAGTCAATTAACAAAAGTCATAAAACTACATTTGTTAAACAATCTCAAAGTGCACAATGTATTAACATCGTTGTAGACACAATTATATTTTGTACAAGTGGCTATTGTGCATTCATATTGTTTTTAGAAGATCTCAGATAACCTTAAACACTTTATGATGTCAAATATTTATAATGAAGACTCAATCCTTAGTACCTAATACCAGAGCAAAGAGAAAACTCAATTTTACTAGAACAGCCATAAACAACTTTGAAGAAAAACTTCTTACAACTGCATTTAACTTCTGCACCAATACTTACAGTCCCAAAACTGAAATGGAGTGATGTAGTTTTCAGGGAAGGATGTTACTGCTTGCTTTAATGAATTCGAAAATTTATTAATCATCATGTGGCAGATATATGTGTAAAACCGTCACATCCCACTTGGGTCTATACCTGGGAGTTCCCATAAACTACCCACATTCAATAGTAACCCTGACGGGAAATTCTGTCCCATCTTTCATTTTATGTGAAAATTGTCGTAGATTCTTCCCAACACGAAGACAGTGGTATGTGGACTCCTTCAATCTAACGGTGTTCTTGGTTTTTCTGTTTTTAAGATCCGGGACCTTAGGAATACGGGTTCACTCTCACATGCTTCTGACAGGGCTCCCTTCGCCGGATTTAGGCCTAAAAACAGCAATCTTAATAGAAGACTTTAGATAGAAAATCCATCTATCCGTCAGCTCATGCGCGCACTTAGAAGTATTTGCTAAGAGTTTATTATCATCATGATCTAAGGCAGATACGTGGCGTATCTAATCGTCATCCACTGACACTCGAGTGAAACGGTACGAAACTACATTGTCTTCAGTAGCCTTTGTTGCAATAATGAATCGTTTAACGTGGATACTACCATTTTATCAGTAGATTCTGATGTTATCTTCATAATGTCTTGATCTGAGAAATTAAACACCTACGTTACCTACTGGTTGTACCTAACTCTAGATACATCAAAGTCACCATTTCAGCCGAAAGACGACCACTGTTGATCATTTATAAGTCAGGATTGGTCTTGGGTTTCTCACATCCAGCAGATTGAAGCGGCATTTATTTTGGTCATCAGCCCACCTTGTGGTAGGCCTACAGAGTAATTTCTAAAACCCTCACCTTCCTTCCAGTGATCTGTTGATCAGAAACACCATGTAGCTGATAACACATAATATAAGTAGGACAAGCTGTCTCACTGAATACTAAGGGCGATGGAGAAAGGTAATGATAAGTCTAGTACGTAAGTAACAGTTAAAATGATTTGGATGTTTAGGAACGCAGCTTTGGAAGGCCGGCCCCAAGGTGACCTGGTGAAGACCCCAGGAATTTGCTGGATGCGAGTCGCACAGGACCGGTCGATGAAGCAGCACTTGGGGAAGACCGCTATTCTGAAGCAAGTCCAAAGATTCTCTAGGTTTAACGAGAAGTTCATGAAGCCTGTGCAGTTATAAAGCCTGAAAGATTGATTTAGTTCTGTAACGCTAAGTGCTAGAAAAACCAAGCTTGTAACCAGCCAAGAATATTTATAAATAGCACATCAAGGCTCAGAATCATATTAAATCTTAGATAAAATAAAATAAGAAATACCCGAGATAAAAATAACTAGATTTTATTGTCATGTGTCGTAAGATTGGTTTCGTTAGTGCTTAGGTACCTATTTCTAATCTTTAAGAAAGAAGATACGATTGGGAGTGGAAGCAGAAAACTGCCACAGTTTTTAACAGTTCAATGTTCTTGCTTGACGGCGACGGAAAGAGAGTAATGTTTCTCGGGCTAGAGCCGTTTGGGCCCTCTAGCCCAAACGACTGTGTAGAATTGAACAAATGAGGCATCAAAATTTATTTACCTATGTCACTTTGGCTCTTAAGACGATAGATTCGAAGACAAGAACCGAAGTGACATAGGTAAATAAATTTTGAAGAACAAACAAAATGGCGACCGCTGTTAGGTAAATGAATGTAATGTGATTTCATCCACATTTAATCCGGGGCCCTTGTAGGTCACCCGCCCATATGGCTATTGCCTATCGATCTGGAGTTCTGGACTAGAATGAATTGGACTACCCAATCAATCTGCCTAGCCTTTTCCCATTTACATTGCGGTCGGTTGTGAGGACCAGTATCTGACCTCCAAGTTAACACGATAGACCTTTGCAAGTCTAGTCTCAATTTCTTCTGGCTTCTGACTGCCCAAAGCGCTTGCCAAAGATCTTCAAATGACAGCCGGGATCAAGGACTTAACAAGCATGAGGAGTCACAGTATGTAATACAAGGCCACCTATCCACGGACCCACCTCTGCAGGCGTCGCTTCACCTCGTAGGTCGACCCGTACCTACGGCTGTTATTTCTTACAAACCAATCATAATTTGTTTATCTTCCCATCTACCACGCAGGTATAGCATATATAGGCTGTTGTCGAATGACGGCAGTCGGCATACATTCTAGGTCGCCTACTTTAAAAACAATGCGATTTCGCGACCTCGGCTAGAAAGAAGATTGCAAAACGTTTCACTGCGGATTGTAGGTATCTTTTTATTATTTTGTCAACAGCTACGCAAATTGCAGAAAGATAAGAGTCCTGTCATAAACCTCGGTTGGCTTAAGTATAGTCAACGGCACGTTTATGAAGACTATTTGATGTTGCGCACACACAGCGTCTTTATTTTGTTTCGTCAACTAGGGATCTTCCAGCGCAGTAGTTCCCAATCTTTTTTATACTGCGACTCCCTTTGAGTGTTATAATTTTTTTGCGACGCCCTTGTCAAAAAAAGATACCGACGGTAGCTGTGTTTGGGTAAACGAGAAGGTACGTAGAATCAATGACACGGATGAACTTGCTTTTCTGATTAAGATACACTGAAAAATATTTATAAAATTTCGATAAATGCTCGACAATATATCTACTGTAAACTTAGGTACAGATTTTAAACAGTTTTTTTTTTGCATAAAACCCTTTTTGCATAAACCTCTTTACTCCATTTCTGTTGTTTGCGACGCCTCTGGGAAAGACCACCCGACTTCCGAAAACTGGAAGACTGAAGGAAAGACGCTTATGCTTTGACACCCCGTGCTGGGGTTCCCAAACTGTGCATCGCGACTCCCCAGTCGCGATGCACAGTTTGGGAACCCCAGTCTAGCGTATATCCCATTCCAATCGGAGTGGGGCAATCGAGAAGCACGGGGAAGCGCTTGCCGTCTCCCTCCACATCACGAAGGCGTAAGAGATAAGCACGAAAGCTTTATTGATAAGCTTCTTTCCTTCAGTCTTCCAGTTTTCGGAAGTCGGGTCGAATTTGCACCTTTTAGCGGAAAAAGACACGCTTGGGTGAAACATTAAACCTGACTAAGTAGGTAAGTCCTCCGAGAAACCTCCCGGGTTATGTTTCCTGATAGCGACACCCTAGAGACCTCTAGGGTGTCTTAAGTCAAGAGTGCTAACTAGCTGAGTTAATACATCGTCGACCACATCAAACGCTTTCTATCAGATATTGTTGTCAAACGCAAGTTAATCAGTAATAACAAAAAAAATACAGTCAGACATCAGTCAGAAGCGTACCGTACTCCCTACCTACCTACCATGTTTCAAACAATTTGTTAGCGGTTATCAATTCGTCATTGTCCTCAGTAGTAAACGTTAAATCTCTTGCTGCGTCAAATTAATCATATTCAAATATGTTTTGTCTGTAGGTATTTTCAAAGAAGTTGTCTAAATTTATGAGGTTCGTTGAGATGCAATAAGAAGATTCCGCTTGTAATAAACCTCTTTGTTAGTCGTCTTAGTTATTATCGCGTGATAGTCAATAACAAAGGATGATTGGCGCGTGAGGTCATGGCTAACTGTCAAGGTAT
>NDFZ01001323.1:3192-13475 GCA_002192655.3 Mamestra configurata | reverse complement strand
ACCAAGTTTATAATCAGATAAGTACTTCTAAGAGTTTTGCAGAACTATCTACTGCACAAAAATTTGTTAACAATGTCTTGTTACATAATTTAAAAAAAATGTTTAATCATGATCCAAAAAGTATATTTCGAGATTTCAAGCCACCATTTAACTGTAGTGCTGGATAATATATATACATTTAAATATAAATTTGGCGGATATTGTTTATTTCATTTAATAATCTAATTTGGGTGTCAATTTCGGGGGTCCTTGGGTGCTGATAACGAAAGTAGTATGTAGATATTCTACGTATTATAAAGTTTTAAATACTATCACAGCACACACAATAAAATTGTAGTTTTCCTATAAAAAAATAAAAAAATGTGGATGCTTTTAGTGCTGAAGCCGTTGTTGTGTAAAGGTTTAATTTATATTTTTTTACAGAATACCTAAAGATCCTATTTTAAGAAATAGGTGGATAGACGTCATAAGAAAAAGCCGCGGCGAGGATCTCTGGCAACCATCTAAAACAACAGTTATTTGCTCCGATCATTTCCGTGCCAAATTTTTTTTTTTATGGAGCCGTTTTTCTGAATCTGCCGTCTACTATAATTAATTTAAGGAAGAATTTAGTGTAGGTACTCTGATAACATTATTACGCAAAATATACACTTCTGGACACATCTATTGGCCCACCTTAGAGTTTAGGTTTCGATGGCCCCTACCGAAATATGATTGCTAGATTGAACAAAAACTGTTGATGCAGTTTTAAACCTGATACATTTTACCATCTTTTTCGATCGTATTGTTTTAAATTTGAATTCAGAATACCATACGACATGGAGCTACGCCTAACAAGTCGGATATGCGCCTTGTTAAAGGCAATTGATTTTTGAATAAAAAACATGTTTTATCAAATAAAGGTTTAATTTAATAACGCGTGTTGCCTCCATGGGCATCTACCACAGCTCTCATACGATTAGGCATAGAGTTTATCAACCGCTCTATGCAATTTTGAGGGATCATCTCCCATTCCTCTTCTATGGCAGTTTTCAACTCCTGCATCGTCTGGGCAACTGGCTGACGAGCCCTAACACGTCTTTTTAGCTCGTCCCACATGTGCTCAATGGGGTTCATGTCTGGGCTTCTGGCTGGCCAGTCCATAACTGTGATGTTCACATCCCGAAGATATTCCCTGACGATGCCGGCCGCATGGGCTCTTGCATTATCATGCATAAAAAGGAAATTTGGGCCCACATAGTCCGCGTATGGTATCACGTGAGGTTCTAAGCACTCACGAATGTACCTTTCAGCATTTAATGTTGGCAGCCGTGGTCCTGTAACAACCTCAAGTTGAGTTTTGCCGCTCGCGGATATACCGCCCCAGACAGTCCATGAGCCACCGCCATAAGCAACCCTCTCTTCAAAGCAGCATTGTGCGAAACGCTCTCCCTTACGTCGGTAGACCTTCTTCCTTCCATCATTGCCATGTAACACAATTTTAGACTCATCAGAAAAGAGTACACGGCTCCAATCTTGCTGTGTCCAATTTAAATGACTGCGTGCGAAATGAAGGCGCGCTGTTCGGTGGGCTCGCGTTAGTTTGGGCCCATTAGCTGGCTTGTGTGGTACCATATCGCGTTCTTTTAACCTTCTCCGAACAGTTCGAGCGCTCACAGATACTCCGTGGAAGTCGCGAAGTTGGTTTTGTATCTCAATGGAGGTAAGGTGACGATTTCTCAAGCTGGTCGTCACGATGAATCGATCCTGCCTTTCAGTTGTGACCCGAGATCGTGGCCTTCCTTGGCGACGAACAAAGCCGCCAGTCTCTAGGTACCTCCGATAAACATTTCGGACCGCAGATCGACTTAAATTAAGTTGAGCACTCACGTTTCTTTGGCTGTGTCCGGCCTGAATAAGTGCCACAGCTTGGGCGGCGACTTCAGGTGAAGTATCCATAGATTATTGATAGAACCTCACCTTAATGTTAAGAATAAGTAATGTTTGTTGCAAAACCAAAGATATCAATCACTTTTTCAAGAATTAAATCCAAGTAAACCAATAAAACCAAGTTTTCTTAGTATTCGATTGTTTGATTTCAACAAACAGGCTCCAAATTGTCTTTTGTTTCTTTAAATTCTGTGTTCGAAATTCAAAAAAAGACTATTGAATGAAATTGTGAATGTGCCAGGTTCAAAACCGCATAAAAACTTTTTGCTCGACCTAATATAAAATTTTAGCTAGGACCAAACGAAACTGAAAATACAAGGTGGGCCAATAGATGTGTCCAGAAGTATATAATAGAAGAGGCGCAGGATTTAATTTTGAATCTAAGCCTAAAAGAATCCAGAAAAAGAACGTATAAGGAACATGAAACATCAAAGAAACTGGTATTGAAAGGCTATGTACCAGTTCTAAAATCGCAATCATTTACTGGATTTCTTGGCGTTCTGATATGCATAAATAGCTTGAAATTTTTATGTGATTCTTTGATAGAATCGAAAAGAATGAAATATTTAAGCACGTATCGCATCTGCCAAGATCACATAGAATTATTTTTTGGTGCGATACGGATGCATGGGGGCTATAATGATAACCCGAATGCTCGCCAGTTAAAAGGCATTTACAAGAAATTACTTTGCCATATGGAACTTAAATCTGCTTCGTCAGGAAACTGTGTGCCACTGGAAAACATAAGTACATATTCTAATGTGTTCGTCATCCCTTAAATGCATCAATGCGACAGTTCCATCTTTGAGGAAAGATGACGACGACGACGAGGATGAAACTGAAAATATCGCCAAAATGTTTGATGAAAACCAAGACAGTAAAATTCGGCTATTAGATAATTCGCAATTATCTGAATACACACAGCAAATTGTTGGATACATAGCAGGTTTTGTTGTTAGATGTTTACGTAAAAAGGTAAAATGTGTCGCTTGCATTGAAAGTCTGATATCAAATGAGCCGTTGCAATACCATACATTGGTTAATATGCGAGATGAAGGTGGACTTATTTACGCCTCTCATGATTTATATTCTGTATGTAAGACCGCTGAAAATGTTATAAGGCAGTTTATTAAACAAGATTTCATAATGACGCCCATTAATTACGCAAAAATAGTTTCAACTGTAATGAAACAATTTGTTGGAGGTACAAATTATTTTGAAGTGAAAACTGATCATGTCTGCGGTCTTCTGCATCAAGTTAATTTGATAAGACTGGTTGTCGAAAAATATTTGGATTTAAGATATTACTATAAGACTAAATTGGAAAATGTCAACCAGGATGTAACATCTAAACGAAAACTGTTTAAAAAACAAATCCAAAGAGAAGGTCACTAAGACCTATCTGCTGTATGCTGCCTGCTTTATATAGCATAATAACAAATTTTATATTTGTTAACCCTTTCTAAGGTAAAGATAATATTTTGACCACCATAAAATAATAATGTTTTTAAATAATTCGGATCTAGAATTTTAAGAATAAATAACCTTTATTAGCAATATCTGTTTCATTTAAATATATTTTACCTAATAATTCATGTACAAACTCGTAATATGTCAACCTTTTTCTTAAAAAGTTATGTAATAAAGCACACGCCATTACGACTCTTGAAGCTTCGTTTGGTTGTAGAGCTATAGGTTTTCTAAGTACTCGAAACCGTACTGACATAACACCAAATGCGTTTTCCACAACAATACGAACAGAAGAAAGTTTACGATTGAAGTTTCGTTGCGTACTTCCTTCGGGGTGGTCTCCCGGGAAAAGGTTTAATTATGTTGGGGTGCAATGGAAATGCATTGTCAGCAACAAAAACGTACGGTACATTTACATCGCCATCAGAAAGTGGTTTAGGTTGTGGTAAACGTAAGGAATTTGTCTGAAGTTTTTCGAATAAAACACAATCTCTGAATACACCACCGTCACTGACTCTACCCTTGTTGCCTACGTCGCAAAACATAAAACAACAATTGCGATCCACTAAGGCCATCAACACAATGCTAAACGAATGCTTATAATTAAAATATTCAGACCAACTGTGAATCGGTGACACCATGACAACATGTTTACCATCGATTGCTCCCAAGCAATGAGAAAATGTATCTTTAAAATCAGATTCCTTTTGTAGCCATTCACTTTCATTCTCAGGTAACTTGATCATGTCTTTCAATACAGATATGAGAGCCGCACAACATTCCCTTACAATATTGGAAATCACTTGGTGAGACATCTTGAACAAATAATGTAAGCTTCTGTAGCTATCTCCTGTAGCTAAATATGTGTAAAGTAACTGCTAGTCGAACTTTGGCGGGTATAGTTGCACGAAATTTAGTTTTTTGTTTTTCTATCAAAGGCCCAACTCTGCTTAAAATCAATTCGAAATCAGTTGCAGACATTCGAACAAACCCCTCAAACTGGTTGCTTGGTTCAGCTAGTAGTTCGGAAAATATTTCTTCCATAGAGTTCCTGCAATTAAAAAAAGGTTCATTAGGAGGGTACCTATATGTATTAGGTACTTCAAAAGTACCTACACGTTGATGCATGGTACGAATGTCAGACAGGAGAAAAAACTGACAACAATCAATAATATAAAACTCTTCCGTTACTGAGTGACTGAGTCACTGACAGACAACGCACAGCCTAAACCACTAGACCTAGAGACTGGAAATTTGGCACACGTATACCTTGAGTATCCTAGAGGTGCACTAAGAAGGGATTTTTCGAAATTCCCACGGGATAGGGAATAAAAGGGGATTTTACGTTTTATGACTTCCACGCGGACGAAGTTGCAGGCAAAAGCTAGTACAAAATAAAAAGTTTTACATGGGTACATAATACCGGTAATTGTTATATTTGAAAACTAAATTTAGGTACTTATTAATTTAATCATAAACTAAATTTAAATAAACAGAAAGACTTACAGTGTACGATTCCTGTGCATTTGTATCATCCACCATCTTCTTTTTCTTTGTTTCCGTTTTCTCTTTATTCGGTAATGATTCAATAAAGTCAAATAATATAAATGAAATATAGAGCTCTGTCGACGTCCATCTTGCTTAAATTGAAGTAAATTCAACGCCGTTTTTATCGCCAATAATGAGCATTCATGTTGACTGTTGAAGTGTAGCCACCCACTTTAATGCGGTAAAAATTATTGCAATAATTATCGCGATACTGGGCATTGACGTTAAACGCTAGTGTGGCCCCAGCATTACCGTGCGCGCGTGTCTTGGCCGACTCACTTCCCGGGCGGAGCGCGGTCGCGAGGGAGACGCTTAACTTTGTACTGACGGCGTACGCACGTTATAACTTTGTCGCGACGCGACGTATGCTTATGCAATGCTAAAAATGTTTATTTGGGATTGGCACAAGACAGACAAAAAGTAAAATTAAATAAAAAACTAACAGTAGCTAATAAAATGCTTTGAATCTTGAATATATGTTTGCTGTATTTATAAATTTTATCATCATACCTGTGTAAATCAAGTAAAGTACAATTATTATACAAAATAGAAACATTTGCACAATAATTAAAAGTATGTCAAACTAAATTGTTTTTTATTTTCCTTACTGAACTCAGTCAAACAGGGACCACACAACTACAATATCGATAAGTATCGATATTGTAGTTGTGTGGTCCCCACCCTACGGAATGTTAGAATTCCATACATTTTTTTGACCACTTGAGAGGTTGATACTTTTGATTTTTTCCATGAAAGATAAGGTAAGTATGCTTAGAAATCGATTAACTACTTTGTTCTTGTTTATTTTCAACTAATATTCAAATTCTAAAAATAAAATACCGGGTGAAAATAGCCAACAAATAAAGTTACCCGATTTGTTCCCTCATCTAGGTTATTTTGATATTTTACAATTATAGTAAGCATATTTAACGATTTACAGTTAACAATGAGTCGATGAATATATAGGTAGTATTCTAGAAACATTTCTTATTGGAATCTGTCTGTTATAACTCTGATGATCGTTTACAAAATAGCGCATTGAATTACGCAAATTCATGAAAACGGCGACGCGCACTATGAAGTTTGAGTTTGAATATTGCTGCAATCGGTCATAGAACTTGTAATAATAATAATAATAATAATAATAATAATAATAATATATCCTGGGACAACTCACACACGGTCATCCGATCCCAAACTAGGCAGAGCCTGTACTATGGCAACCAGACAACTATATTATTACTTGTCTTTTCATGAGCTAGTTCCCAAAATTTCGTGTAAATTGATCCAATAGTTTTGTCAGAAATCAACATAATACAGCAACATAACTACATTCAGGAAGTTCTCTCATTTCAATAGGATATGTTTATTTCTCGAGTTCAAACTAGAATCTTGTTTACATTGTATTTCATAACGACATCATTAAAGAACCCGAAGCCGTTTCAAGTGCGTGGATACGAGGTATAGGAACGCTGCAATAACGTTTTTTGTGAGCGGGGTCAGATTACACTTAAGGTGTGTCCAAACATAAAGCGGCATTCGAGCGCAGCTGCCGCGCGCGGCTTGCCGCGCTATGATTGGACGACTGCCGCGCGCGGCAGCCGCGAGCTACCTGCCGCGTGCGGCGATCGCCGCGAACGGTGTTAGTGTTGGTTCGCCAGTGGTTGTGTGTGGACGGACGTATTTTATCAGGTATAAAATGGATAACGAAACAGCAATTCGTCTTATTGAAAATAGTCCATTATGGGATACTAGACGTAAAGAATATCACAATAATAACGTGAGAGAAGATCTATGGGATGAAATAGCAAAAACATTCGTACAACCAAAAGCAGCTTTAAAATTGAAAATGAAAAGTCTTTTGAGTTCTTATAGAAGGGAGAGAAACAGAGAAAAAACAAGTAATGTCACTGGCTGTGGTAAGTTTAATCTTATTACATTTTATAAAGCCTGCTATACATGTTGGCCGAGCGGTGCCGAGCGACGGCCAACGCCAACATGTAGACAGCCTATTTGCCTTGCCTTGTCATCGCTCGGTGTCGCTCGCCTAGCTGGCCGAGTGAAGCCAAGCGCCAACGCACAGACAGGTATTTGGCCCTAAAAGTCGGGCGAAATCCATTTTTTTTGTTTTAGTTAGACGCCGTTTTTTATTATTCCTCGAAATACAATGGTATCTCCTCTTACCAATAGCGTGAACCCGACGCGCTAGAGCCTTTCCCCCGCTCCATGCGCTCAGTCGAAAATTACCGTTCGGTTGCCGTGGTCGTGTAATTATTCGATACGCTCAAATTTCATTGTTTTCAAATATAAAATTTATGGTGAAAAAGTCAATTTCTTTTGAATTTCTACTATGGATCTTACACAACCAGGTATGTACTTATTATTTTATTTAGTTTTGTTATGAAAAGAGGGAGTTTTCGTACCTTTAGCTCCATTAGTAACTAATTCTTAAAAAGTCCTATAAAATACGCATTTTAAAAAATCTTTAAGTGTTTTAAAGTATTTCTGAACATTTCTAAGTAAAAATTTATATGGTTTGTTTTAGAATAGACTCTATAGTATTCTAAAATACGTAAAACAGCCACCCTAACGCACCCCTCCATTTTTGGCAATTTTTTTTGCATAGACTCAAAAAACCACGTGTTGTTTTTTTTTTATGAAAATTAGTTTATTTTGTTTCCAGGCTCTTCTGGGATGCGGGTATTAACTAGAAACGATTTACTAACTATCATGGAACGCTCCAATGCTTCAAATTTCAATGAAAAGTTGGAATTTATGGAGTTGGAACTTCTCCGTCAATACTCTGAAGATGACCCAAACATTGCCGATGCAAAGCACAAGTTGTCAATTATACGTCACCAATTCAAGCAGAAATGGTCAGCTGCCCGCAATACCAAAGCCAGATTCCTAGAAGCGAACAAAGAATGGCTCAAGGGCACCATATCGCTACCAAAAGCAGGTACCTATTTACGTTAACAATTCTTTTGTTTCGAACATTATTATATTTCATGGAATTTTATCAGTGACTAAAGGTTTATCTTTTGTTATAGGATTAAGTCCAGGTAGACCTCAAAAGTCGTTTTCAGACTTATGTGAAAGGAATAAAAGGCGAAAAACTGAAAATCTTCGAACATCTGACTTAGATGTGCTGGCATACGCAACACAAATGAAATTGCGAGAAACTGGCGAAGTCGAAGCATCAAAAATCGTAAAGGTCCTTACCAGAAGCCCCCGGAAAGCAAAAAAATATGCAGCAGCGATAAAAGAACAAGCAGCTGAACAAGAAAAAGAAGTTTCAACGAAATTGGCACACCTTCGTTCCCTGTTTATGTTTGTTGAAGCTGGGCTAACCCAGGCCCAATACGAAGTGGTTCGAGACACGAATCCAGGCTTTTACCCATGCTATTCGATTCTAAAGAAGTTGAAGAAAGAATGTTACCCCGAAATCCACAGCATAACTGAGACCTGTGCCGAAGTAAGGGTACAAAGCTTAATGGATCACACGATCAAGCGATTATTATTGCATCTTGGTGAGGAGGTCTTGGAGCAACTGACTGAATCTGAAAAGCAGTCCTTTCTGCTCATCAGCAAATGGGGCTGTGACGGATCTCAGCAGATTCAATATAAAATGAAATTTGCAAATGAGACTGATTCCGACGCCAACATTTTTCAAAGTTCTGTCGTTCCACTCCAACTAGTCTATGGAACGGAAAAAAAAATTATATGGCAAAACCCAACTCCGTCATCACCACGATATTGCAGACCAATACGCTTACGATTTGTGAAAGAAAACACTGACGTGACTAATGAGGAAATCGAGTACGTAGAAAATCAAATGAAAGAACTGAGCAAGACCAAGATCGACGACATATCCGTCAAACATAAAATAGTTTTTACCATGGTGGACGGCAAGGTATGTAACGCAGCAACCCATACCAAGTCAACCATGAGATGTTACATATGTGGCGCCACATCCTCCGATTTCAACGACCTTACAAAAGATAGGCCCTGCAATACGGAAAACATGCGATTTGGTCTATCTTTGCTGCACGCTCGAATAAGATTTTTCGAGAGCATACTGCATGTAGCTTATAAATTACCAGTCATGAAGTGGAGGGCTCGCCTGACTGCCGAAGAGAAGAAACTAGTGGAGACACGAAAAAAAGAAATCCAAACCAAGTTTCGTGAACAACTAGGATTACTAGTAGATATTCCAAAGGCTAACTTTGGAAACACGAATGATGGGAATACCAGCAGGCGATTTTTCGATGAATACGAGAAAGCTGCAGAAATAACTGGGATTGACCAGAATTTAATCTACCGATTAAAAGTCATCCTAGACACCATGTGCTGCGGGATAAAAATTAACATCCAAAAATTCGAAATTTACTGCAAAGAAACTGCTGAATTGTACGTTTCTTTGTACAAGTTTCATCCAATGTCGCCGACATTACATAAGGTGTTGAGTCATGGGGCAGCCGTGATAAAGGAGGCGATTCTGCCAATCGGGCAACTGTCTGAAGAAGCTGCAGAAGCCCGCAATAAGCACATCCGAGCGTTTCGGCTAAAATACGCCCGAAAATTTTCGAGAGTAGCCTGCAACACAGACGTTTTAAATAGGTTGCTCTTGACATCAGATCCCTTACTGACGGGAATGAGGAACGCTAAACATAAAAGAAAGAGTCCTCTTTCAGCGGATACCATGAATCTTTTGGAGGAAAATGATATTTGCAATATTAGTATTGAAAATGACTCTGAAGATGATGAAAATTAGAAATAAAATTTGTTAAGAATAATGTATGGCTTTTTTTTTACTCTATTATGCCTCAAAATAGAACGAAATACTTTAATAATACTATAAAACGCAAAAAATATTTTTGTCCGACTTTTAGGGCCAAATACCTCTCTGTGCGATGTTAGCATTAAATCGTGGCTTCCGCCAGTAACCTCACGACGCTAATTTCTCTTAATCACCGCATTACTCTTTTTTGCTCGCAATTAGCTCTGCCATTATAATGCTAATGTATTCTAGACTATATGACGAGGGGATAAGGTCTACAGAGATGTCTCCGGGTTGACTAAGAGGACCACCTTATCGTTTGTTATTGGCGTCAAAGGCGCTAAGGGATTACCAATTTAGCAACACTTATAGCGTTCACTTAAAATCTGTCAAAAGTAGTATAGTGCTGTAGTGTGTAGTATCACACTTAATCACATCATATCACACTAATATTATAAAGGCGAAAGTTTGTGAGTGTGTGTGTATGTTTGTTACTTCTTCACGCGCAAACGGCTGGACCGATTTAGATGAAATTTGGTATAGAGATTGTTTGAGT
>NDFZ01001322.1:0-13474 GCA_002192655.3 Mamestra configurata | reverse complement strand
ATCTATCACCGGAAAATTGTAAACGCCGTAAGATTGTAAAATATTGCGTGAAATTGTAAACTTTTTTCTTAATAAGATACGGATATATTGGAAACTATTGAATTTGTATGGGAAATATTGTAGGTAAACAAAAAAAAATCATAACATATCGAGAAATTACTTACTTACTATTTAAGTAAGTAAGTAAAAGTTCTAACATGTTCAGCCGCACATCGTGGCGTACAAATTGGTAGGAAGAGATGGTGCATAAACCGTGATACTATTCATCAAAATTACATTTCATCAATATACATCAAAGATTAGGTATCATTACAATTCAATATACTAATTCTTTAGATATGATCTAATAAAGATTTATTACAATCTTACGGAGTCTGAAATTTTCNATAACATATCGAGAAATTACTTACTTACTATTTAAGTAAGTAAGTAAAAGTTCTAACATGTTCAGCCGCACATCGTGGCGTACAAATTGGTAGGAAGAGATGGTGCATAAACCGTGATACTATTCATCAAAATTACATTTCATCAATATACATCAAAGATTAGGTATCATTACAATTCAATATACTAATTCTTTAGATATGATCTAATAAAGATTTATTACAATCTTACGGTTATATCATAAATACAAAAGTGTGTTTCTTTGTTACGCTGTCACGCCTAAATGGCCGAACCGATTTTGGTACAGAGATAGGTAAGAACCTGGAGATTGTTATTGGCTACTTGAACGAGAGCTAACCCTCTGGCAAAAGCCAGTAAACTATAAAAATAAACTATAAAATAAATAAACACTCTCTACGCGACAGCCCTTCTCTTAATGTCTTCGAGAGGAAAATTAAAGAGCAGTTCAAAGTGAAAAACTTTGACATAATATTGGTTGATATGTATATGCATATATATATTTGTATTTATATATGTAGGTATACTTATGTTTATTATTTACTGGTTGCCGCCCAGGATCCGCCCGCGTGACTGTATATAATATAAGTTGTTTTGGTGTACAATAAATAATTAAAGCATTGAAGAAGGAGGGAAGTATGTTGTTAAGATATACGGTATAAATGAACGCATTTTTAATTGCGTTAACTTTGTCACTTGATTTTACAGCTGTGTTTTCTGCCTAACTCCATAAGGAAAAGCGGTGAGTTCATGTATGTATGTTTTACAGCTCCAAGGGACCGTAGACCTAAGTATTTGATATTTTATTTCCACATGGTCCTTAGAAAAAAAAGTCTCGAAAGACAGACAGACGGACAATGACATGAATCATAAAGGTTTATTTTGAGGTACAGAACCCAAATAAATGGACCACAAATAACCAGCATAACTTTAACACTTCAATATCGACAGCTCAAAACGAATCTTCTCCAACTACAACAAATATTGGCCAAACGTTATCACCAACATAGAACTACCGTCATATCAATAAAAATAACATTCATCGGAGATCGTTCAACTATGTAGATACCCTCAAAATTGAATTGAATTTTCTTAAGGAAGAAAAGACAAGCGTTTCGATCGAAACTTTATTAGTATTACAATATTGAACTGAATGAGCTTCAGCCATATTGAAAAAGCGAATCGCCGATAAATATTGAATTTCATGGACACAAGACTAGGGGCGCACAGTTCAAGAAGCAGTCGTTTAATTTTGCACTGTGAATTGGAAATTGTAAGTTCTCTGATTGCTAGATATAAAGTTCGTTTAACTATTATACTTTTGTTTCACTTTCATGTTTTATGTATTCCTGGTAAATCCGCAGGTGGTCTACCTCAGTTTCCGAAACTAGATTTCACAGAGTGATTCCAATATATTTTTGACGACATCCATTATCCAATATAAGTATCATGTACCTATACTACGCTTGCCTAAAAGCAACTAGCTGTTTTCACAGAAATAGAACTTATGTTTAAGCAATATAATATAACGCTCCAACAAAATTCAATAAAATATTTTGAGAGCACTCCACACTTGTCCTACTATTCTCCTTTCACAATAACAAAATCGGCTTGGGAAAATTAAAATCGACTAGCAACACTGGTTCCAAAGAGACTTCCAGATTTTCCTTTGTGAAAACGAACGGTTATGACGCGAGCATTATACGGATACGCCTTGCGAACCATGAAATTGAAGTGTCTGTTTGCCAGGAGAAAATATTCGAAAATTTTCGGGGACTATTCTATGGTCTTCGGTGGATACGATAAAAACGAGGAGGCTTTGTTATTTGTCGAGATCATGGTAAGGAGAAATAGGTGTTTTTGTATCGTGACGGGACGAGTGGACGGTTTAATGTTTGACGCATTTTTTTCATGAGCGAAAAGGCAAATAGTGGGTGTTTCTGAATGCATGGAAATATGAATTGACGATAACTTCGTTTTCTTTAAAAATAAATATTCTATCCAAAGTTAGCTAGTAGGTTCACGCTGAAATATATATTTTGGTTACACTTTCAAAATTGTTTTTTTTTAATGAAGTGCTCGTTTATTCCAAAAACAACAAACAAAACAAAACCTCTTTACTAGTTCGAAAATACTCGGGCAATTCTGAAAATTACACGACAGTGTTACTTAAGTAAAGATGCATAAGACATGAAGATTCGTTAAAAATTTAAAACACATACCTTCATACAACCAATCAGGAACACCGTTGTGAATAGTCCCTGCTACTCCAGACTCTGTGACCCGATACCCTGTCGAAGACCGAGGAGCTGGCCTGTAGTATATGTCATAGTCTTTGACAGTGATCAGTCCGTGGCCCTTAGGCGTCCAGGTGGCCAGCAGGAGCGAGGGCCCTTCTGTAATGACCCCGCCGCCGACCTCGTCGGGCAGTGGCGTGAGGGGGTATGATTCTCTGAGGACAAAAGAAGGAAGAATTAGCGCTGATGGTGTTTTGTTTTTTTGGGATGAGCTGTTAAAGAGTTTTATTTTAACAGACTTCAAAAAAAGGAGAAGGTTCTCAATTCGGTTGTATTATTGTATGTTTGTTAGCTTATAACTCCGTCATGTATAAATCGATTTGAAAAAATATTTTATTATGTGAAAGGATATACTTTCCGATTGGTCCCATAGAAATTTCACCAAAATCGGTTCCGATTGGTCCTATAGAGAAAATAATTTCTGAAGTTTGGTTTTTTAAATCAAAATAGCTGGAAAAAATATGTCATCCAAGTAAACGGAAAAGCGTAATTTTGATTTCCTGTGACTTTACAGTAATGTTGTTAAGTGTGTGTGGCGTACCACTAAAAAAAAATTAAAAACCTTTTGACAAAAAAATACTAAAAAAAAAGCTTCCAAATAACAAAAACACTACAAAGACACTTGTGTGCCCACTACACGACTTACGAAGTTAAAGTTATTTTAGACTTTGTAGTGTTTTTGTTATATGAAAGCAGGTTGTTTTTTTTTGTCAAAAAGTTTTTTGTTTGGAAAGNCTGGAAAAAATATGTCATCCAAGTAAACGGAAAAGCGTAATTTTGATTTCCTGTGACTTTACAGTGGTGTTGTTAAGTGTGTGTGGCGTACCACAAAAAAAAAAAATTAAAAACCTTTTGACAAAAAAATACTTAAAAAAATTCCAAATAATAAAAACACTACAAAGACACTTGTGTGCCCACTACACGACTTACGAAGTTAAAGTTATTTTAGACTTTGTAGTGTTTTTGTTATATGAAAGTCGGTTGTTTTTTTTTGTCAAAAAGTTTTTTGTTTGGAAATCGATTGTAATTTTTGTAAAAGTTTATTTTATTATTAATAAGCTCGCGTTTGACCACACTCTTACCTGATGGTAAGCGATAATGAGGTCGAAGATGCAGCACGCTTGCCTAGAAGTAACCTATTCACTCTTGACTTAAAGACTCCCAGGTTGTAGCTATCCTAAAGCCTGATTCATTTGATTTAGTCTGTTGTGATAAATATTTGTGTCAAATAGTTAGATTCATCTCGTAACCTATTGAAATGGCTACCATAGAGTAGTAAAGTGCGCTCTTAGCCTGTTTTAAATAAATGCGGGCCTGCGGTCGGCGAGCGTTGGGTGCCTCGCCTTCCGATCAGAACCAGACCCGGGTTGACGGCGCGTTGTGTTCCAGGCGGGCTTCAAAGAGGTCTCAGCATAATAGACGAGGCTCGCTAGGGCCAAAGCCTGCTAGGGTTGCGGAATTTGTTCGAAAGAGTGACCACGGCCCTGGGACGCAAAGGGCCAGTAAGAGTCTGACACTCCCTTCTGCTACGCTCAGAGCGGAAGGGAAGGAGTCATTTGATGATTTCCCACCCTTGAAAAAAAACAAACTGCCGTTACCTAAAGAGTTTTTAGTTTATTTATACAATACTGTGATGCCACTTAGGGCTACTTTGAACAATTCTTAAAGGCGGGTTAACCAATACATAATTTTCAGTAATAATTAGCTTGCTACAGATAATTCACGAACTTTCCGTACAGCAAACTTAATCCTGACCCTTCCTAAAATTACCGCACGTTTACTTTATAATGTAACATTTATTAAAATCCCTGACCTTCCTCACATAATGACTTTTCCGTGACCCTCCCTAACTACACGGAAAGCGGATATAATGGTAATATTCGCCAACCTATCGCGTTACGCGGGACTGTGCCTCAAGGCGAGTTTGATAGAAAACCTCATTCGCTTCATTTCGCTCAACTTGGAATTCCGGTTGACGGGAATATATGAATGATGGAAAAACGTTTCAGATTTTGATATATTGAGCGGTGCTGCTAGAGGGAGGTCAAAGAAAACATGGATGAATAGGGTATTTTACTATAAAAATCTTTTTAGTCCGTCACATGGATTTCCAAAAAATATTGAACACGTATTTTTTCTTTTTTCACGTAAACAAAAAATGAAGATGATACAGTGCATTGACAACACGCGTGACGTCACTATGACGGTACATTTTTGAGCAGCGAAGTAACGCCACGCGTGTTTTCACGCGCTGCGTGTCGTGTGTTCGATTCCCTCACGGAACGAATACTTGTATAGCTTACAGATAGTTGTTCCGGGTCTGGCTGTTTGTGTATGTGACTTTTAAATGTTAGTAAATGCACCCACGATACAAGAGAAATTCTTCTTCTCGTGTGGGGCAAAGTTAAGCAAAAAAAGAATTCTCCACTAAAGCGAATGCGCGTGTAAAAGCTAGATAGGGCTGTCATGTAAAACATCTTAAAAATCGCAATAAATTGCATGGTCCTAATTTTTTGGAATGTTGGTAGGATAGATGCCCGTTATGTAAACCTAATTTTACATTTTACAACTTCGAAAGACAGGTTTTTCAAAGTTAGATGTAAAATGTAAAAATAGTTACTCGGAAAAGAAATCGGTATTTTTTCAGACTTTGTTTGACTTTTTCTAAACGGTGAATTTTATGTAAACATGGTGACGAAGTGAGATTTCGCGTCTGAAGAATAAAACAAAATACCAGGCTCGCAAGTTTAAAAATAGATTTTATGAAGTTATATGGCTCCAAGACAAGTTTGACAGAAAACCTCACCCGTATCATTGCTCCTTGAGCTCAGCCCGGAACTCTGTCAGAATATATGAATTTGAATGATGGAAAAACGTTTCTGATTTTGGTATCGAGGATTGCTGCTGAATTTTGAATAAACGCAATCCCTGAAAAGGGGTCATTGTACTCATCATTATATATAATGTATTTCTCCATGTATTTCTGCGCGCATAACTCGACAAAATGTACTGAACAGCTGATATTTTTTCACTATTTCTTTTTGGTTGGTCTCATAGTAAAAGTTGTTCATAATGATGAGTACAATGAAGAATAAGAAAAGAATAAGAGGTCTTGCGTTTATTCTGTTACACGTTGTATATTATGTGAATGGTTCAAGAAGTTCTTTTGTTTGACGTATAAGAATACGTTCATAACTCTTAACTACAACAATACAGAACACTTATTAATGACTTAAATAACTCCCGTCTAATACTATCCTAACACAATCGTTCATCACAACCATTACCCAAAAACATAAATAAGAAAAATATTACACTCTCTCTCACTACACACACACCACACACCTACTCTCACACAAACACACACATGCACTTTACACTACTCCACTCATAAGATATAATTTTTATTATTGTTTCATTTTCTAAATAATTTATTTGTCTGTCTACCAACTCATAGCCTAATGATTAATCTGCCTCTACTTAAGGGACGGGCCCAGCATCTTTAACACAAGTTGTCTTGTCAACTTAGCAAGGGTGCTGGTGTCACCTAACAATTGTATGCCTAATTTACCTGAAAATCAATGTACAACCATGTGTTTCATGTAAAATGTAAAACTTTAATGCAAATAAATTATTATTATTATTATATGCTATAAAACTCACAATGCAATGAAACTTTGATTATGTTCTTAGAAATTTTATGAGTTCTCTCTATAGTATCATCCTCGCGAGCGAAGCCAAAAGAATAAGTTAGTATTAATTTGGCAATACTCAAAATTATTTTCTTAAAATGTTGACGTAATTTCCTGTTTGGAGTAAAATGTTGGTGATCAAAAGTACTAGGCTGGCATGTTTAAAAAGAGATTCTACAAAGCCCAAGACAAGTTTGATCGAAACCTTAACTCGCTTCATTACTCCTTGGGCTCAGCCCGGAATTCTGTCTGACGAGAATATAATATGAATATGAAAGGTGGAAAAACGTTTGAGATTTTCATTTTGAGCATTGTTGCTGAAAGTATCTAAACCAATATGGAGTGGATCGGCAATGGAGTTATTTGTCTGTCTCTTATGCTTTACTTTATTATTCTATTGTCAGATTGTTCTGAAATAATATTATGATTTAACTCAGCATAGATTTAACGGGCTCAGTAAAACTTCCACATGAGCGAACATGCACGCAAAAAGTAATCAATCATCATCTGCCTAGCCTTTCCCAACTATATTGGGGTCGGCTGCCAGTCAAACCGGATTCAGCTGAATACCAGTATTTTACGCGGAGCGGCTGCCTACCAGACCTCCACGACCCATTAACTGGGTAGCACGGTACCCCTTGTTGAGACTGGTGTTAGATTTTCTGGCTTCTGACTATCTGTAACGATTGCCAAAAGTCTACAAATGACAGCCAGGACCAACGGCTTAACGTGCTTTCCGAGGCACGGAGGAGTCTCGGAAAAAAGCAAAAAAAGCAAAGCATAAACTAATCAATATGAAAAAAAAAATCTTGCTCGTTGGAAAGCGAGTCTTTTGAGAACTGTTACTTTTTATTGTGATTTTAATAGTCTAAAGGTTTTTATTTACTAGAATAAAAATTGAAAATACTCAGAATTGAAAAACCGTATTAACTCAGAAACGTGGACTCTTGTCCACGTTTCTGAGTTAATCTGACGTTATCTTTAACGTCAGGCACATCAATAATAGTTTTCTATAATAAATTTTTTTATTTCAAATGTTGACGAATCGGGTAAAGTACCAAAAGTGCTTCAAAAGTACCAGGCGCACAAGTTCTAAGAGTTTCTATGACGTCAGAGCATCGAAGTCAAACTTGATAGAAAACCTCGCCCGCTCCATTACTCCTTGAGCTGCTTGGGTGGCGAACTTCCATCGGAATATATGAATTTGAACGATGTAAAAATATTTGCGTCACTTCAGGAATGCAATTGGAAACCTGAAAATTGTTGCTGAATTTAGTTTGACTTGCTCCCGGCTTTTTCCAAGATCTTTTGTACGTACTTATTTTGAAATTCGTATGATTCATGAGGGCCCTAGGAGGTTTCTACCAATTGTCAAGCAATTTTCGCATTCGCATCTCTGCGATTGCGAAATCTTCTGTCAATGTCATTTGTCAAAAAAGTTTCAATTTCATCCATTCGTTTCTGACAGATTACGACTGACATGCGAATGCGGACGTTGTTTAAACATAAGTAGAATTGGCACTATGAATGATTGACTGAGTATGACCATGACCAAGTTCATGTCTTTGTGAATTATTTTGCGGTACATCTAAATGCATAAAACACAAAATTTTGTTTTGTATGAATATGAATTTTAAATTACTACTTCATAAATAGGTAGGTAGGTACAGCCCCGGCGTAAGCATACTCCTTCTAAATAAGTCATGAAAAGTACCAGGCTCACAAGTTCGCGAAGAGCCTCAATAAACAAGGTTGTATCCACTAGCATCCAAGACATTAGTCACAAAGCCGTGTTTTCCCGCGCAATGGTCTAATTTTTTTTTTCAACAATGGGCCCAAGGGAAGTGGCTGAAGGCCGAACAAAAGCTTTGTTCCGTCGCCTTTGCGTCTCTTTCACTTTTTAAATATACATTACTCGGCCATGTTTTAACACGGCATTGATTTCACGAAAATGTTAAAGAAATGTTAGGTTATCTTTGTGAATTAAAATGGATGAATAGAGATCTTTTTCGTTGCCTTTTAAGGTAATATTCCTACCGATTACTTATTATGGTTTGATTTTCTGAATTAGCTGTACCTACCGTTATGGCATATGTTGGTAAAAATGTTAGCAAAAAAACAATTAGAAAAGATACCTCTTTAAAGGCCCTTTCGCCATCATAATTAGCTGGACTCAACAATGGTGTTACTAACTTTTTAAGACCAAGATTATACCTAAATATTGTAGGCACTAATTTCAAAAAGCCATCCTTATAAGCGCTACTCACAACAAAACTGAGAAATGAGCCTGAAAAATGCGAAAACATGAAACCAGACTTTAAAATATGAAGTGTGTGTTAGCATACAAAATCTCTTACGATACACCTTCCTGCAAACTACAAGATTTGTATGTAACCAGACATCTTAGTAAATAAATAATCACAACTTATAACAGACCTTATCTCCCTTTAATAGAGCAGAGAATCCTTTGCATGTCTAGTACATTCAAGCGAAATACCTTAGTACGCCGAACGTAGTGTTAAAGGCTCGATTTATGAACATATTAGGTTTTATGTTTGCCTGGTACCTGCGATTACGGGTGTTGTATTGTTATGTTTTTATAGGGTATATATTTATATATACTACTTACTTGTGTGTGTACTTTTTATTATGCACGTGAATTAACATAACTCGGATTGCTATTTTGATAATTGATGGTAAGATTTTCTATCAAAGCAAAGTTAATTTCAGCCGAATTGCAAGTTGCTGTATTGTCGAACCAGTCTTGTTTGAAAAAAACTGAGATCTAATTAATGGTCGAACAGAATGTTTCCATCCTTTTTACATTTTATAAAGTAATCTTTATTCCTTTACAAAAACAACATTACTAAACATAAACGATTACAGCCCAAACCTTTATTCAACAAAACTTTACTAAAAACATTTCACAACACAATTCATATTGATAAAGAAACATCCTTTTACCAATCGGTTAAAATCGGATACAAAAAGGCAATTCACAAAACACGAAACCGCGGGCTTTGAAATACTTTTAAAGCATGAAAAAGTTTCTTTTGTTGAGCACAATGGCGAAGGGAAATAACCAAATACAGGTACACAGAATAGATACGTGCAGAAGGATCAATAAAAATTTATATTTATTCCAAGCCTATTCACAACTAAGTCGGTTCGGTTCAGTTAGGTCACTTTCAATCTTTTGTATTTAGCTGGATAAAATAATTTTAGCTGGAGTACTGGCGACTTTCTGATCTCCACAACCCAGATATTACACATTTTATGACTACTTGTCATAAAAATGTGTAATGCCATTGCCATTGGTAGGACTACTTGTCAGATATTTAGGCTCCCGAAGTGATTCACTAAGATCTAAAAGTCACAGCCAAGACCAACAGTTTCTAGAGTTACGGAATTTGTTCGAAAGAGTCACCGCGGCCCTGGAACGCAAAGGGCATTAGTAGGAACACGGATGGATTTTAGTCAGTAAGAGTCTGACACGCCCTTCCGCACCACCCAGAGTGGAAGAAGTTATTTGATGATTCCCCCCATCCTTAAAAAAAAGAAGGACCAACAGCTTAATATAAACATATAGAGCTGCTACCGGAGGCACGCTGCGTTCTCAGTATGTTTTAGATCACGTCACGCCAGCGTTGCTTAACCTGGAAGATTGATCCGTGTGTTTTTTGCCATGGGCTGTTTTCACAAAGAGCTCAATAGAACTTGCGAAATGAGGCGAATGAACAGATGGACGCGTTTGTATGGAGATCTCAAACGAATGTTACGTGTCACGAATGCGTTTGCAGCGGGTACGTGAATCTCGTCTATGCGTGCGTGCGTTTTCACTTGCAATGCGAAATCGACCTTCTGTACATTATTTAGTATTCCAAACAACGTCGGTTAACTTCGATAATAATCGATTCAAAGTTTAAATCAAATTCGAGCAATCTATTCGGCAAACAATAAGTCTTTGTAGCCATCAAGTTGTAGAGACGAACTAACCGACTATCAACGACTTTCGTAGTTGGGGGATTAATATTACAGTTGTGATTTGTAGGGATCGATTTGGGATCGGCTATTCTGTTTGTGGTTTGTGATATTTAGAGAACTTGTGGCTATTGTCTATGAATTAGCGGTAGTGTTTGCGTAGTCGCTATCAGCGTACGTGTATGACCAGCGTATGAAAGGTAAATGAAGCAAATAGGTTTAAAGATATTTATTCTCAAAAAAGACACAAAGTCACTTACATGAGAACAATGTTTACCTTATGCTAGGTATATAAATATTGAGTATTTCACTCATCCAATGCATTCCCATATGTGTAATTATTTATTTCGTTACTATTTATTTATTAAATATTGGGCTAATTCCTTCTTAAATGCATTGAATGAGTGTACATTTTTTATGCATGACGGTATATTGTTGTACAACTGTGCTCCTTCAAATGTTAAATTTTTCTTACCGAACTTAGTTCTCATTTTTGGTAAGATAAGTAAACTAGCTCGACTAGCAAATGAAGTAGGTATGTTTAATATAGAACAAGTTGTTGTAGAGAAAATCTACATTTGGGAAAGGTGTGCCCGCATAGCTTTCCGCACAATTCAAACATAACAAAACTGAAACCCGCGAACCGAACTGCGGAAAGTCAATCATGCGGAATGCACGAGACTCACTACAAACTGCCAGAACCAAATAACACCGAAATAATGTTATCGTTTAGCAATTTCGCAGTAGCAACATTTCAGACTTTCAATCAAATAAATCTCACACCAAACCTAGCATATTGAAACCAATTTGTTATTCAGTTTTCAAAAAGCTCTTTTCCTCGAACAGTGAGTCAATTTTTCACGTTTTTCAATTGTTAGTTACCCCGCGCATAATGGTGGCTATTTGTAACCAGGTACCTGGGTTTCATAAAATTCGGAGAGACTTATTGGTTATTTATTGACTTCAATATTTTTTTTTTTAAATTGCTGCAAAGGCTGCCAGAATTCTACGAATCGTCAATGGAAATTATTAAATATTCTAATTGAAAGGGTGTTTAAAACTGTTGATGTATTTTCCGAAAACTGCCCGATTAATGTGTGCTTTATTTCTGAGTTGTTAAATAAAATTCTCCACTGACACCTGGATAATTTTTTAGCAGTCGGCAGGCCTAGCCTACGGTGGCCGGAAATCGACCTGCTACTCCCGACGCCCGAGGCGTCCTTTTTATTGGGGTGGCTGGGGCGTAAGGTTTCTCTCCCTCACGCGTCCTGCCTCCTCCTTCGCTTGCATTACTGTTTCGCAGAAGAAGGTGACTGCTTCCCGGCTGGACGCGAGAGTTCGCCGCCGCCGATCGCCTCTACGAGGACACGGCGGTGCTCCGCCCAAGCAGGGCAGACCTCCAACATATGTTTCACCGTGTCCTCCGGGCGATCCACACAGTGGTAACACCCGGGCGTGTCCTCCCGCCGAATCCGAAACAGGTACCTCTTCCATAACAACCGTGTTCGGTGAATTCCAGCGTCAGGCGGAAGGTGAGGACGCCGCGCCGTGGCACCTCTCTAGCCACTCCTCAAAGAGGGGGGGACTTATCGCCACAGTAGTAGCGTGGCCCACTCATGTATCGCTTCCCGTTAGTACCAGGGATACAGACAGCCACAGGAGGTACAGTCATAACATAGCCGATCTATGTACATTATGTTCTTACTTGTACTCCAGCTCCAACTCCTACCTAATCCTACATTCCCATTACCCCTCCTTTCTTCAGAACTCAAGAACAGATGTTCAGTTACATAATTCACGGCCTTGTACGAAACAAAATTCAAGTGTGGAGCGAGCTCGCTAACTCTTGCATTGATAATGAATTTTGTAATATTTGAGTTTTTATAGCAGTAGGCAGCGTGAAGAGTTCTCTTAAATACACTGAGGGAGCGAAGTGAACTCATCAGCTAGTAAGTGCGTTAAAATTTAAAGGCATGTGAGAAAACTGTATGCTTTTCTGGTATTGCGTTTGCGATGCGCGTTATATCGCTTGGTTATGAAATAAGTATCTTTCGCTCAACGGAGCAAATAAACAAAACACTAAAAACACTGATATATTATAAAACTGTAGCTATAGTTGTGATTTTGGATCTTATTCTGCATTATTATCTTCATAAACTCCGGCCCATGACACGATATATTTTCATAACATCTGGATTTCAGATGGAAATAGGCTTTTACGCTAAGTGCGGAAATACACTGATCATTTAAAACCAAAATGAAAAGCCCATAAAAGTGCGGTACAAGCGAAAAAATATTCAGAAGCGGTTCCCTTTTCCAAAATTATCTTTTCAGTCTCTCATTTTAATACGTTTTCAGGGTAAAGTAGTTTTTATTTATATATAAGGGACTCCAACGACTTATTCACTAATAACATAGAAAAATTATGAGATCCATTCCAAAGTGATTTTTTTTTTTTTTTTTAATCTTTATTTATTTAAGGGACTTTTGTACACTTAATGACGATGTCAGTCCCATCGTGCTACTACAAATAATTTAACACACTGAACTTAGTCTAATTTCTTAACTACTATAAAGGAGTACAATATCTTTGCTGCTTCACAATTAGGTTTGGCTAAAATACCATGGAACATGCCAACATCCATCATTGATACTTTTAAATAGTTCAACAGAGCGATTCTTTTGTTATTGTGTCGGACACATTCCACCAACACATGAAGTTGCGTCCTATTTTGTATTACAANTTACAAATCTCACAGTTAGGGGAGTCCGTTTTCCGCATGAGATAAGCAAATTGGTTTAGTGGAATATGTCCTGACCGCAAACGATGCGCAGCTACAATTTGACAGCGACTCATTTTTGATTCAGTGAACCAGGGTATATGAGGAGGCTCACTCTGTATACTTTTATACCAGATTCCTTTTGATTTTGATCTTTCATTAAAATATTCCTTCCCTTCCAAGATTAAAGATTAGTTTTCCTAAATTTACTTAATACTTCTGAATAACTTGGTAATAAACCCCATGAATGGTTGCCTAATAAAATAATGCCTTTTTTGGCTAATCTGTCAGCCTCCTCATTACCTTCAAGTCCTACATGAGA
>NDFZ01001321.1:0-13473 GCA_002192655.3 Mamestra configurata | reverse complement strand
GTCCTACTTTTAACGTCTCTAAACGATAAATTGTTGTTTTGTAATACAACTAAAGACCACACACATTCAAAACTTACCCAATCAAACTACAGTGCTATTTATTATCCTAGCACTATCAGATTGTCACACATCTGACATTTTGGCATCGTCAAACATTTTGTAATCGTCGTAAAAGTTAAGTGTACTTAAGTACAATATTGTGGTTTGTTTAAGAAGAGGTTTGTCAAATGATGGGACAAAACGAAATGTGTCAAATGCCAAAACTTAAGGATCGTTTCTTCATTCTTAGGTTGGTCTCCCTTTCGAGACCTTCCAAGGTTTGAAATACCTAGGTTGTTCTCTTTGCTAATTGGGTTGCGGGTAGCGAGTAGCAGCTAGTGTTATAGTATTTAATCAATACAGCCTTACAATAGCATCACATTCAAATCTAAATCCACGGAATTCTTGAAGTCTTTAATCCCTAAATTAAAATCTGCTAATGTCATAATCCAACACCTAACGACACTCTCTGAATCTGCACTTCCACATTCGATTCTTTCAACAATTCTAATCCTCTCAATGTAACCCTCGTCTTACCTCCCACGCTAACCTTGCCGACGGCTCGTTGTGCTAAAGTTGATTGATCGAGCCCCTGACCGGCTGGTATCGATAGTCATCGAGTTATTGTGAGCAATCGATTCGAGGAGACAAAAAGTTGACATGTTAGAACCCCTTTTTGGATTTGGTTTTTGCGAATTGCGTTTGGTGAATTTTGTTGTGTAGAATTTTAATTAATTGGTTTGAATGATTGCCAAGACTGACCACTTGCTCAGTCTCATAACCTGTGTTGCTATTCTGTTCCAATGTTACCGTGATAAATAAGGTGAAGTTAGCTTCAAGTGAGTTGTCAATTCCTAGCATCAATTGGGATGACAGCTCACTTCATGTAGGATAACACGGTGAGTGTTTTTTACAGATTCGACAAAATGTTTTCATAACCATGGAAGCACGAAGCAAATAAGACCAAGGGCCAAGAGCCTCCCATCCCAACCCAATGAGCAGGTTAAAAGAATATTTAACCAAAGAATCATCATCCTCGTGACCTAATGTAAGCAGTTTTCATACAGGGAAACTCAAGATAAAGAAACATTCAAGAACGCTGAATGTGAAGAAAATCCAAACTGAAAGTGCTTTGCTGAGATGAAGCCCTACAGACAAACAGTAACGCATCAATACTTATCAATTACCCATTAAGTTTCTTTCAATATCAATGATAAATATTCTCAAACACATATTAGATAACCCCACATAACATCACTTTACATTCTCATCGCGAACAATATCGTAAGCCTGATCAAAAGACGTTCCCCGCATTCGTACCACCCACTATCTCATTATGAACTTCACTTATTCTAATAGCATTAACAACCTGCCATCATGGTTATAAATTAACCATTACCCATCAACCGTGGTTGACCTTGACAACCGCCACCCACACGTCAACCAGCTATAGAATTTGCAAGCCTAGCTTTGACTTCAATTAAGTTTTTGTGAACTTTTGGGCGAAAAAAGGATTAGTGTAATTGATTGTTTTAAGGTTGATTTGAATGTGATTGTATAATGCGTAGTTAATTTTGTCTTATTGGCTGTTCATGAAAAAACCTGTCAAACGAAAACTGCGATGGAAATCTTTTCGCTAAGTTTAAATGAATTATCGATGATGCTAAGACTGCACGTATAAAAAGCAGCTCCGCTCCAGAACGCAAATTGCCGACGTAGCTCAAAAAGCTGCAAAACTTGAGTGCAACTGAACAGTTGGCAAGCTTTGTCTGCTGGATGCCGTCAAAGCTGTAGGCCCGAATGTCGCAAGACTGGAGCCCTGGCACTGCAAGAAGGGTTGCGGCAGATCGAGGAAAATATGGGAGATCACCTTGGAAGACTTCAGCAGTACAATGATAGAAATGGACGAGACGGAGGAAGCCTTTGTCCAAGAGTGGGACAGTTCCGACTGATCAAAAATGCTGATCTATAGTAGTATTCATGTTTTATTAATGTTACAATTAAATATGTATAAACAACTAGACTAATAATCACGAAATTATGTACAAACGCGTGTTAAAACAATTTAATTCATTGGGCTTAAAAAAAAAATCATCCACAGACCACATCGCTGCCAATGGCAAAAGTGCCCAGAACACTGGCAGCCATTTGTTCCTTCAACCGTCATGTCAATGTTCTATTATCTTAAAGATGACAATACTACGGCTGTCCTGTTAATTTCTTAGAAGTTATAAAACTTGTCACGAATTGTGAATAGACGATACACGACCAACCATTAAATTTGTCGACCTCTACAGTTACTTAACAATGACTCATAAAATAATTTATAAAACCTAGGTAACATAATACAGTACTAAACAAACTAATAAATCAGTTATAAAGTATAATTNAAAATAATTTATAAAACCTAGGTAACATAATACAGTACTAAACAAACTAATAAATCAGTTATAAAGTATAATTTATAAGAGCATTATTTATTTATTCCTTTGATTCTCAGATATAAATATTCCATGGAAGATTGCGAGGTATTATAAAAGTTTCAAGAAATCCTTGAGGCGATTTAAAATAAGATAATGTTTCTTCCTAACGATGGTCCTGTCTTAATTTTTGCCTTTTTGGGATTTTGATTATAATCTGACGTTATGTTAGGAGGTTCTGCTTCGTTTTTAGTATTTTTTGGGAGTTTACCTAATGTGTTTTTAAATGGGTAGTTATTTTGAAGACTACGAGATAGACTGATAACCAAGTTTAGGTCAGTGGCTGCCGTTGAATAGGTACCTAAAGCTCAAACCGTTTGATGCTGGTTTTAAAATCTATAAAACACTATGGGCAAGAAACTTATCGGCCCTTAGCAACACCAATCAACTAAAAGATTTGAGGTTTTAACTTTTAAATGTCATTGGATAAAACTTTGTCATGGATCAAACTGTGTTAATTACACTTGGCGATCCACCTAGGCCAAAATTAAAATAGTTGTTACAGCGTTCCAGTATATTGTTAAAACTAAATTAATTTTTAGGGTTTCGTACCAAAGGGTAAAAATGGGACCCTATTACTAAGACTCCACTTTCCGTCTTACTCTCTGTCTGTCTGTCACCAGGCTGTATATCTTAACCGTGTAAGCTAGATAGTTGAAATTTTCACAGATGATGTATTTATGTTGCCGCTTTAACAACAAATAAATAAAAGAAATAAAATTAAAAATAAAAGGGAGCCCTCATACAAAAAACATGTTTTTTTTCGGCTTATGGTACGGAACCCTTCGTGTGCAAGTAATAAAGATTCAAAGTTTACGACATAAGTCAATACTGTGTGCAGTCATCATAACATTCAATTTCAGGCAATTCTTCCAACATATCGTTTAAGAAAAAACTTGCCACTTGCTACCCAAAAATAGTTCCTCTGAATCATCAAGCCACCATCAGACATCATTTCAGTTATTTACGGACATATTAACAAGCCTAAAACTCTTGGAAAATTTTTGTCCGACCTCCGATCGGACCGGCCTTGCCCGATTTGGTCAGGCCGACAGACGGGTGTCGTACCCTTATGGCGTGTAGCATTGACATGTACGCCTGTGGATGATAGGCTGATGAATGGAAGATTTTTAGGTTCTTGGTTTTGGAGTGGAATGTTTAAAGATAGAGTTTGGGAACAAGCCAACGTTACCCTATTTCTAAGCCTCTGCTGTCCGTCCATCCGTCTGTCTGTCAGCGGGCTGTATCTCAAGAACCGTAATAGGTAAGCAGTTGAAATTTCACAGAGTGAGTATTCTTATTGTTGCTATAGCAAAAAATAATACAAGAAACGTGTTTTTTTTCGGTTTATGGTACGGAACCCTTTGTGTGAGATTCCAACTTGCACTTAGCCGGCTTTTTTATATTGAGGCTAAAATTGCTTGTATTTATTATAATTCAGCAGCAAAGCATATTATTCTGTATATTTGGCGAATTAAAAGTGTTTTTATATTTCAATTCAATTGAGGCATTTATCATTTAATTTGACAATCAATTGTAGCTTGTGATCATAGTCAAATCAAATAATAATCAACACAAAAATAAATAAAACAAACCAATTAGAGGCGTAAAACGTTATCCAAATTAACTTCCCAAAAAAAGGACCACAAAAACATTTGCATTATGGAAGCTAAAAGAAACAGGTTAGCTTTACTACGATGTTTACTGCGCTGTAATTGTATTAATTACATGTTTTAAGAGCAACAGAGCTAATGAGAGGTTTGGGACTGTAATCTTATTTCGTAAGATGTTGGTACAGTTCGTATGGGAATTCGTGCAAGTGTATGTTGAGCCAGATCTAGTAGGTATAAATATTGGAACTCATCAAAATATGTTGCGGATCTCTAAAAACGAGTAAAATGAAATGAAACTTAAGAAATTGTGTCTCAAATTCTTTAAATCATCAAGTGTTGAATGAATGAAACTTAAGAAATTGTGTCTCAAATTCTTTAAATCATCAAATGTTGAATGAATGAAACTTAAGAAATTGTGTCTCAAATTCTTTTAAACCGACAAAACTCAAATAAGATTTAAAAATTAACTACAATCTTTAAAAAAAAGACTAAGCTATTATGTTACCATATTGCATCGGTGCGTGTTATCCAATTCAATCCAATTAACACATTTCTTAAAAAAAAATATCCCAATTAACCTTATGTCACAAAAAACCTTTCACCAGACCCAAATATGTCAAAAACAGAGCCATTTCCCATCAAAAAAGAGTATAAACCTTGAATATAGATCAGTATTGCGCAAGCGCCGAGCAGCCCTTTACACTGCATTGCCAAAGGTCAAAGCCGCGGGTCACTTTCACCCACGGCGCATGCGCGGCGCCATTGCTCAGAAACAATATGGCGGATTGAATCCTAGGGAACAATGGATTTTGAATGATGTAACGGTTCTTCTGTTTTTGAATTTATGGTTATTGTTCTGATTTGCTGAGGAGTTGTTGAAGTATATGAAAACAAAGAAAGATCATGGTTCATGGAATGATTGGGCGGTCAGCAATGTCAAAGTTTGTAATACGATAACTCAATTCAAAGCCCATGTTCCAAGTCATTTTGAATGACCTCCACTGATTCAGTCGCCATGACAACTGTCAATTTTATGATTCGAGGTGAAGTCGAGTTAGAAGACAAGACATGTAGGATCAAAATTCGGGTGAACTGACGACGTTTAACTGAAGAGTTAAAGAAGTGCATAAGTACGAAATAGCAATACATCTTTTATTGAGACACTTAGAAATAAGAGAGATTGAAGATAACTGTAACCAAGAAAGACTATAAAAGAAGACAGTTTAGCCACAAAACCAATTCGCGTCCTTCTGCCGAATCAATCTTACATTTACCCCGTCTACAATCATATCAACTTATAATCTACACCACAGATCGTTAGCCACAGGAAAAGCCAGTTAGCAACAATATCAGCATCACAAACTGTCTCAGTTGTTTTTAACTGTTGTTTTTGACGGTTGTATCAATGTCGGGCTACCCACATATCCTTCCACTTGAGAAGATATCGGGTAGCTAATGGTTCGGTCAATGATCCTGGTTGAGGCAGACGGTGTGGCTTTGTTTTGGGTTAATTGAGCACTAGTTGCGCATCCTGGCTTGGTTTAAGTTTTTTTATTGGTTTGGTTACATGGATGATTATATTTAGAGCCTCAGACAGTCTCACAAATTTAATTGATTAGGTTATGTTATTTGTTAGGGAGTGTCAAAACAATATGAGCTAGCCCCATTCCCATTCTAACTAATATGATTTTGATGAATTTGGTCACTGCTAGTGTTAATATATTTTTAATAGCTGAGCGCTCCCAGCTTAAAAAGTAAGATAGCGTAAATGATAAAAAGGTACATTCTGCATGAAGGATTTTTTGTGAGTTGTTCTTAAAGGTTTCCTCAAGACAGACAAACAAAACCTTAGCTACATAATATGTATAGATGATGATGAAGAGATTAGTTTTTTATTCATCAAGTATTTTGTTTTTAAACGTAGTGAAGCGTAGACGATTGATCCCAGAGATCTGTTTACATCGAAGGTTTAAAATATTGGGTTACTGTCAGTTAAGACTTTGTGAATGAGTTGAAAGGAAGCGGCTTAAGACTGTGGAGTGATTCAGAGATTATAAAAAGAGTAGGCCAGATGGGTTCAACTGAGGTCTCTGAATGAAGATATAAATAGACTGCAAGCTTTTATGTGAGGGTCCTGGTTGTATTCAGGTTGGAGGAAGTTTAATATTAATCCATGAAGATTGATGTTATTATCATTGATGTTAGGATTTTCCAAGAAGTTTTGACTGTGGTAGAGACAAGATCGGTCCATAACGAGATAAGGGTGCTTTTTATTGTTTTCATGAGACGAGCGGAGGGATAGTTTATCTTGGTGGACAGATTGAATGCATATTGACAACTGAATCAATAAGACTACAAGAGAGTTGCTGTTTTAAAGAAATCAAATTAATAAGTTGAAACCGATGATTCCATTAATATTAATCTTGAAAACATGGAAATGATAATCAAGTTATTTGTAGCAATATGCAGGCTATATTTTGTGTCACTATCACTTTAATATCAGTCACTCACACAAAATGCAGATTCAGCCGATCTGTTCTGTCGACATCTCACAGTGTACACATAGGTGGAGTGAACGACAAGCAAGCTGTCATTCCCTCTTGTTTAGATGATTTGACAGTTCACTTGTCGTTGACTTCGCCTAAGTTTTCACTTCGACATGTTTACAGAATCGCACTGCTGAACCTCACTTAGACAAAAAGCTTTATCCTTATTCATTGTGGATTCTAAGTAGTATCTATCTATATCTATAGGTGCTGGTACTAATGGTAGGGACGTAGCTTATCTTCGGGTTTTTACTAACAGTGACTATTAGCTTTTTTCTGTTTTTAACTTTTTGTCCTTACTTAGGATTTGAAGTCAAACGTTCCGCTTGATTTGGTACTGTTTCATGATTTCAATGATTTTCACTACAAATGTATAAAACACGGATACCTAACAAAGGTATAAACGCAAAAGCTAAGGACAGTCTCAAGTCAGTAGAGAGGGATTCGGGGCACAAATATTTTAATGAACCCAATAAGTTGGTAATATTAATAGCAAAGAACAAATTCATTACTTAATTAATTTGAAAAGTCTGAAACAAATGACTATTATTACTTTAACAGGTCCGTAACCCATACCTTTAGTTCGAAACACGTGTTTACATTTGCTGGTAAACACATTTTAATTCACAGTTACAAACAAGCAGCCTTTAGAGCCAGTAGAGTCACTATATTAATGTAATATTATTATTTTACTGAACTGTAAATGTTGACGTTCAAAAGTGCCGTTTAATGGCCTAATTGAAATAAACGTTTTGACTTTTTTTTTGACTTTTTACAAAAGAAACACCTAACCAAACAAAAATCTCAACCACAACAAATAAATAATTAATAACATGACAATCAAAACAAAAACGACCATTATCGCTAGAAGCTGTGTTCATCCGACAGTGACCTTCAAACGGTGTGCATGTTATGCAACGGATATTATATTGACAGCCTCCGGGGAACAAGATCTTAAGTCAGATTGTTTGTTTATTGTTTTGATGGTGATTCATGTGAGATGTGAAGAGATAAATAAAATGATTGTGAGAACTTGACATTGTTAATCCGCAATAGCAGATAAAAAAATATGTGTGGAAAAGGGGAAAGGGGCTATTTAAATTACATTAGACCTTGTTAAGGATTGTAGAAAAGGTAGAGAAGAAAAGACAGTGGAGAAACAAGAGGCAGAAAGTGCAGCAAGTGAGGATTATGCTAGAAAAAGCGGTAAAGTTACAGGCAAGTTACACCTGATCATGTAGACAACGGTGGTGGTAAAGCTTTGGTTAAAGAAGGAGAAAGCTACATTGAAAAATTATAGAGACGACACAATAATCATATTTTTATTGGTATATTTCAGTATTTAGGATAGACCAACTAATTTATAATCGATTGCTGGGTAAGAATAAGAAATCTAAAACTCATCGGAGAACTCAGCAACTTATCCTTCACACAAACTTGAGTAAATCTCATCAAACATAGAAAAAAGAACAATTACCCATATCTGCATACTTTAATTGAAGCACAAACTTATTCAACAAATAGTTTAATCACAAGCACACAATTGCTTCACCCACTGACAGTAGACTAGACCTTGAAACGGACCGGAGTGTTATGCAACGGATTATAATATTGACAGTTCTGCCGCCGGCGCAGGCGCACGACGATCAGTTACCGATAGATCGGAGGACTGGCATAATATTTATTATAGTCATTCTATTATAATTATAGTGTTTGAGAAGCTAGAAGTATTTGCATGGTCAATGTTTGGGGGATTTAGATTTTAGGTGCCAAAAGAGGCTAAGCAAACACGGTGGTCGCTAAGGCCTTAAAACGTTTAGAGTGTTTGTCTAAGATAAAGCATGAGCTGTTCAGTTTTTTCCGTAACCTATTTTTTTACTTACAATACACTGATATCTAGCTCTTTTGTTGATTTACATAAACTTATACAAGTTAGTAGAAAATATGTATAAATGTACAAATGGAGTTAAAAAGGGGAAAGGGGAAGAACTCATAGGGCATCGAAAAATTCGTCCACATCGCTGTCAACGTGGCAAATGATTGCCATTTCGGTCAGTGTGATTTCGTTGATAGAGACATAGTCTACAAATAAAAAATCTATCATTGTATTTCCTCACTAAATTGACGGTGGAAGATGTATTGATAACCAAAATTTATTTCCCTAGAAGATGTCATAGATGCTAAGATGATCACGGTAAAAAGTTCAAGTTTTGGAAAGCTTACTCTGTGTACTGATAAAACTGAACAAGGTGTGTTAAAATATGAAATGGAGTTTAAATCCACAATGAATAACTTAGATAAAGACACCTTCGATGTTGGGCATCATAATTCCTCTGACATATCTACCGCACTTCTGACAACTTAATTCAAGGACATGTCAACCAACATACCACCAGAACCAGTTCATTCATATGAACCGTCTCATGTATCAGAAGACATAGACCTTGAATATGACCAGTATGTTGTATGTTATCCAGCGGATTAACATGTTGACAGGTAAGCCTGCGGGTTCACGATGCTGTCCACCTCAATCATTTGTTTAATGATATGGGACTTGACACGCCAACATTATTATGTATTTATATTGAGTGATGCGTTGGGTTCCATTGTCTAATCTTCCACATCATTTTTCTTTGTATTAAACGAGCTTCTGAAGTTTCGATAGCTTAAAAACTTCTGTCAATTTATATTTGGATTGCTTTTTACAAGGTTTGTCCTAATCTGGGTCTAAATTCCTAACGTTCTATTTGCATGATTTTTAAAAAAGCTAAACATAATGTTTTTTTTTAATTTAATAATAATAAAAAGACATTGTCCAAGAGACAAGGAGACACAGAAAATAGAGTGGATAAAAACGTGACCCTTGACAGGGGGAATAGAAGAAGAAAACGTATTGCACCGGTCACAAGTAACATGGAACAAGTACATGAAGGTGATGAAAAGGCATGGACCAGAAGCTACATTAGCTCAATATTATTTCTTAACTACAATACCTTACTACAATACCTTCTCAACAAATCTGATAAAAGTTAAAACAATAAAGCAATGCAAGTCAGTCGGCATCCTCAAATGATTTGAAGCAATAAAGCTGTCACAGTGCATATTAACGCAATAGTGTAGGTCGTTGATGTGTCCGGTTCGTGAGCGTTGTCTCACTGCACAAGTAGATGCTTCCTGCCATGAGACAGGGGTGCTAGTTTTACGAGTTTTGTTAGGAGAGGTAATGGAGAAGCTACATACACTTTTTGATTAAATTAAACAAGAGGACAAGAGTAAGTCTTCACCGTGATCTATGGTGTAGTTAAACTGTCTAGTTATGTTCAACCATGGAATTATATTTCAAGGATCACAGAATATAGAATACTCTTTATTATGTAGGTACATCGTATAAGTTATTGAAATGATGGAACAATAAATAATTACATATAGGGTGACACAATGGACGCTGGATAGCCTTATCGCTAAAAGCGACCTTCTAAAAACAACCTTTGTGTAAAACCTTCGGATATCTAGAAACTATTCTGTTTTTTTTTTTATCAAAAAACATGCCTGAAAGAACGGTGTTTGTAAACTAAACTTTAACCCATTTACAGTTTTAAGTCAATTTTTGATGGCAGGGTATCACTCTTCAGCATCAAAAATAGTTAAAGAGATCGAAAGATACATTTTACAACCATTGTTATGTCTCTCTTAAGCTCTTCATCAAAAATCTTCAATTCTTCGATTCTGATATCCCCATATCCCTCCATGCCATCCCTAAATCAATTGTCACTTCAAACAATAAGCCTTTATGCCCATCTACGGCCATGATCGGCCATTAGCGGCCGTCCATCGATGAGCCGTGCTGTGTCACCGATCCACCGGACGTTCAGACGATTCTATCGATTACGAAGTGTCATGGCGGCGATTAGTGACTTTTATTGACAAATAGGTGTTGGGTACTTCCGGTTTGTGATTTGAATGAGTGCTTTGTTTTGAGTGGCCTTCAATTTGTTGAGTTTTTTGTGTACTAGTTTGGTATATCTGATGATGGGATGATTGATGACTAGAATTAAAAGTGTCTAAGTTACGTATGTGAAAGTTTTCGATGTTTTGGTCTTAACATTTCCATTTCTTTTGATTTAAAACCTTTTCTTCTCTTTGCTGTCAAGAAAACCTTTATTTTTTGGGTTCAGGATAAAGACACTTTAGGTTTTCTTTCTTTCTAAGATTTGTTTGTTTTAATTATTATACGTTTAGCTAAAAAAAATACCTNAGTGGCCTTCAATTTGTTGAGTTTTTTGTGTACTAGTTTGGTATATCTGATGATGGGATGATTGATGACTAGAATTAAAAGTGTCTAAGTTACGTATGTGAAAGTTTTCGATGTTTTGGTCTTAACATTTCCATTTCTTTTGATTTAAAACCTTTTCTTCTCTTTGTTGTCAAGAAAACCTTTATTTTTTGGGTTCAGGATAAAGACACTTTAGGTTTTCTTTCTTTCTAAGATTTGTTTGTTTTAATTTAAAAAATATTATACGTTTAATTAAAAAAATACCTGGTGTTGCTACTAAAATTTTCAGAATGATAAGGTTTTTGGCCCAGAAAGCAGTGGTGAGATGATCTGGATGCACACCGCGAAGGCTGGTTCGAAGTGACGCAACAAAGAATATCTGGAAGGATATGGGAGAGGCCTTTGCCCAGCAGTGGGACACAATAGGCTAAGAAAAAAAATAAAGGGGGTTTTTCAATTTCAGAGTGATACTCTCAAAATCTTAATCCGTAATCAGTTTGTAAAGCCAGTTAAAAGAATAAACTTGATTGCAGCGTTTTCATCAACACGAGATCTTTCGAGTATTAAAGTTAATAATAAGTGAATCAATTAGCAAAGGAAAAATACAAGATTGAGTTGTCTTTACAACTTCAATAAATGTCACGGCATAAGGTCAGTATCTGGTATATTTTGCGGTTGAACTTATAAAAATACATTACTATTTACTTACAATAAAAATAATGAGACGCCTGTCTTGTGTTGTCGCCATATGCAAAATATTTACGTCGTTACAATGTTTGTGAGTCACTCTGGTTGTTCTTGATACAATACACGGTTCTGGAATTATTTCAAGTGTTTTTCCTTGCAATGAAAATTCTTATTTATTTCTCGAATACCGTTTCTTGGCGCATTAAAAAACTGATTTTTCTACACTGTGGTAATCTCGATCCTATGACGAAATCTTTCACTGATAGATAGTGACACTAATGGCTGACTGATGGCTGATTTCTTACTTACTACTTATTATCTTTTCATATTATCGATGCATCCGGCTTGACTTGAAGCCGAATCCAATATAGTTGGGAAAAGGCTACGCAGATGAAGAATATTGATATTAAAACAGCCCTAAATAGGTAAAGCTACAATTAATTATTTACCACCAGGAAAGCAGGAACCATAAAGAACCGACCTTATAAACAACAAAATAAAAATCTATTACACATATACCATATAAGGCGAAACGACGTTTTTGCGCTCAGTACCAAGGTTTATACAAACAGTACTTATGTGCCATATCAGGCACGCTTCCTAGGCCCGATCTAGATAGGAACAAAAGGAGCATAAAGTCGTTTCTTAAGAGATTAATTACCGGTTTTTATAACACCATATGTTGTGCTAATTACGTCGTAAATGTTTTGTTTTGGTTATTTATCCTTTCAACGTGGCGTTTAAGGATTGGTCGTTTGAGTCCCGAAATATTTGGCACAAGTAAATGTGATGTCGCTTGCAAGGTTTTAAGATCAAGTAGTACGATTTTTTGATAATTATAAGACATTATTTCAGTCGGTTCTCGACGTAAGCCCGGACTTACAAAAGCTTTTTATAATTATTAAACTGTGTAGAAGTAAGCTTAACACCTTTTCAATAGTTTTAAGATTAATAAACTAAAATCTTTGAACTAAAGGGCCTCAAGCAAACTAGATGAATCTCCAGAAAGAGTTACAAAAGAGATTCCTAGCCCTTAAAGGGGAAAAAATAGAATTCGATTTTTTTTTACTTAAAAGCAAAATCAAAATTTACACACAAAGAGCTATAGGTGTATTTATTTTTACGCTCGTTACTGTAAGCCATCTGTTCTTTTTATGTATTATTTATATACCTAATAGACGCATGTGTTGAAGCACTTACAATAATTATCCTACACAGGATACCATGAGGAAACCTGCAACAAGAAAACATTGTTATTATACATTGTGTCACTTTTAATGGCGATAATATATCATATTAACAGCATAATGCTGTTAATGGAATGTTTAAATTACTTATTGACGGTTCAGATTAAAGTGTTTACAAGAAATACCTCCTGTATTTACTGATACAGCTTCTGTAAGAAGTAAATAAAGGTAATGGTAAGGCTTAATGTTATCTTCTGACCGTCACATGGGAGCTCGGTCCAAAGGAAAGAAGTAAATAAAGTGTTTACTGTCACAGAAATGACATGCACGCAAATTAAAAACTTAAAGTAAAATTCCTAAACGGTACTTATATTAGGTTAGTATAGACAAGTTTAAAGATTAATATTCAAGAAAGAAAGACCAAAAATTAGGCAATTCACGTCGTGTCTGTGGCAACAAGGCTCCCACTCAGCATAATGCTGTGCCATGGGCGGACCCACAGCACGGCGCTGAATTTCAGTGGTCGGAAAAAAGCAATCTCGATAATACTATCGGTCTAGGTTATTTTCTAGACTCAGGCCATAAGGAGTCTAGAACAGAACCTGGACCCTTTTTCCATGAGAGAAGACCATCGGCTAAGATGAATAA
>NDFZ01001320.1:0-13472 GCA_002192655.3 Mamestra configurata | reverse complement strand
AAGAGAATTCTTATGGAAACTCTTCAAAAAATGTCCTATGATGATACAGAGAATTTACTGATTCTGCTAAAGTGATTTTGTTTTTATATAATTCTTAACCTAGTTTAAGTACCTTGTTATTTAAAAAACTGTACGATTTATACAATTTTAGACCTAGTTTAGTTACATAGTTATCTAGAAGTTATGTTGTAAACTGTCTATATCACAGATTTTTTACACATTTGTATTGTACTATAGAATCCTTTTGATTATTTGTTAATTTTAAATTATTTTAGATCTTCTCGCCTGAAACACAGGTTTTCCTAGTTCAGGCTCGTAATCCTTAGAATTAAGATATATATTTAAGACTTCTATGTATTTTGTCCAGTAAAATTGGTAATAAATAAATTGAAAATTGAATAGTCTACAAAATATTGATAGATGGCGCTATTAGGAACATTATATCAGTAGATCTTAATGGCTGCTGTTATACTAGTTGCGTTCAGTGTCGGTAGATGGCGTTAGCCGTTTGTTCTTGACGATGAGGTGAGAAGATTGAAGATTCCTGGTGACTAACTGTTACACTCGGCCATCCTGCTATTGTCGTGGTCCTCCACGGCGTTGGGCTCCAGCTCCTTCAGCAGAAGTAATGGCACCAGTGTCCGTTTTTGGCGGTACCTGGAAACAAACAGCCCACAGTATATTTTGTTAAAACATACATAATAAATTATGAAATGTTCTTTCTTTAATACACATTGAGTTTTTATTAAATTAGCGTTCAGTTATTCACATAGATTTATTTGACATTTCACTTAGCACACAGTGAGGTGCACTCAGATAAAATAGCAAGTGTAACTGGTTACATAATCACACAGATTTATCTAATGTATCACTCAGTAGAACAGGACAGATATTCACACAGACCTGTCTGGCATATCACACAGTGTAGCAGGATAGGTATTCACACAGACCTTTCTGGCATATCACACAGTATAGCAGGATAGGTATTCACACAGATATAACTAATGTATCACACAGTATAGTAGCATAGATATTCACACAGACCTTTCTGGCATATTATCACACAGTATAGCAGGATAGGTATTCACATAGACCTGTCTGCTGTGTCACACAGCATAGCGTAGCGGGACGGATATACACACAGATTATCGGTACGACTGTATAATGAGTACACTAATCTGTATCAAGTCGAAAGTTGTTGTTCTGTGGTTAGGGCAATATTTTTAGTAGCTACTTAATACGTTAGTCGCCGTGACGGACAATGGTGACCGCCAGTAAATGTTTCATTCAGGCCGCGACGGACATCGGTGACCGACGAGGCACACCTTACTTTGACTTACGCTTACAGGCCGGCGGCCACTTTTTCATTGGATTTGCGCATACTAAGTGACCCGCGCGGCTCTGCAAAATATTAAAAGTAATGTGTCACCCTAACTTTTTTGCATATCTGGAATGCTAGAGACGAAAAATAAAATTTTTTGCAGAATAAAACACAACTTATCTAATCATTTGTTTATTTGAGTAAGAGATCAATTTTCATTGGTTTTTTTTTATGATGGGTATTAAATTTATACACAAAAAAAATATAAATCGAAAAAACAGACCTAACGATGTTGAACATTGAAACACTCTAGGCACAAATGTGGCTTTCCGGGGACATTGGACAAAAAGTTACAACTTTTTTTGTTTTGTTGCGCGCTTTTTGCCTGTCAATAGTTTGCACGTTTTTCTTGTAACATCCAAGACAGTTTCTTCGTGATTGTTTGGCCTTTCCTTCTTTTCTTGACAGCTGATGTTTTAGTCGCGACTGTCTTGGTGCTTCGGTCAGTTGAGACTGGTTTTCTTTGTTTGAAGACATGAGATGGTCAACTAGCGCTCTTCTAAACTGCACGATGGATATTTTTTTTTTAGTTGTTTGCTTGTACAACACCAAAGCGTTCACAACAGCTGTATTGAGAAGTAATTCGAATCCCAATTTTCGATACCATTTTACTGTCTTCCTAAGCGGAGTCGAGTATCCAGTGGTCCGACAAATCCACTGCTGATTTCGCTTCATTATAGTCCAGAATTATCTTTGGTTTTCTTTTCTGAACACCCCTTTTATTTGTAATATTTCGAAAATTATCGGTGTGCTTTGTTGATAACAACAATACTTCTCTCTTATCCCGCCATTTCATTACTGTTATCCCTTTTTCGTTTTCACGTGCAATGTGTTCTCCAATTTTCAACTTCTTCTGAGTAACATCTTTAGGCAGCCCCTTCCTATTCTTTCTAACCGTCCCAACTAAATGAGTATCAGCTTCTAATAATTTATCTGCCAGGCCCCACACTCGTATACCAATTATCGGTATACATAGTGTGACCTTTATGAAATAAGTTCTTGCACAGATTGAGGACGACGTTTGTGGGTGTTGTGTTCTCAGTATCCAATTGCTTGCCAGCATATACCTCAAGTTTAAATGTGTACCCAGGGATGGTACACAGTTTAAACACTTTAATACCATACTTGTGTCTTTTTTGCTTCAGGTACTGTCGAAATATTATACGGCCACGAAACGGTACTAAACTTTCGTCTACGCAGAGAGACTCATTAGGACAGAAGTGTTTCTCAAAATTTGAATTGAGGGTACTTATCAATGGGCTTATTTTATGTAGACGGTCACCTCTTTGAGCTTCTTCATTGTTAGAGAAATGGAGCATGCGAAGAAGCAATTCGAATCTGTTACGGCTCATTGCATTTTTCACAAACTTTTGTCCAAAAGGTCATTCGACCAATAAAGAGATACAGATGGCAACCTCACCATACCCATGTGTACAATTATGCCAAACAGTGGTTTTTAAAAGCTTAAAAGAATATTCTTGTTCGGAACCCCACGTCCAGGCTACGTCCTTCTTTGTTAGGCTGGTTAAAGGTCGGGCAATTTCAGCGAATCCTCTTACAAATTTACGGAAATACGATGCTAAACCGATGAATTGACGTAGTTCATGGACGTTTCGCGGCTGCCTAAAATTAATAACACTAGTAATCTTTGCTTGCCCCGGGCGTACAGACCCTTTTTTTTTTTTTTTGATCTTGGGGGGAAATCCTCATGGAAATCCTCCACCCTGGGGCGGGTGGAGGGGTCTGTCAGACTCTTACTGACTAAAACCACCCCGGTGTTCCATCTCCCACCTACGCCGGGGATCGCGGGAACGTATGCGACATCCGCAATCCCCGGCTGGTGCCGGCCCGCATCTCCAGGCCACCTCGCGTCGGCGAGGGGAGTGAGGTGTTTGACTCCCCTCGCTACGTCAAAGAGGGGCGCACGGGAACACCACGCGCCGCCACCTCGGGTCCGGATGAATGGGGGGCGACGGACATCCCCAAGTCCGCCGCCCCTGGACCCAGTTAGGGGGGCCGGAAGAGGGCAGCGTATGCCCTCCTCCGACGCCCGATGCGCCTGCTGCGGGCAGGGAGAGCGGTTGTGATCTCCCTCTCCCTTTCCGCAGCCTCCTTCTGCGCGATAACTGTCTCGCAGAAGGAGACCACCGCGTCCCAGGACTCCTCACCGCCGACCATAGCATGGACTACTGGGCGTACAGACCCTTCAGTAACCTCATGACCCAAGTAATTTACGCTGGTTTTCAAAAAAGAGCACTTTGTTAAATTTAGTTTTAAATTAGCACGAGAGAGAAGTTTTAAAACATCTTCCAATAGGTCTATACCTTCTTCTATTGTCACAGTGGGCAAAGTGACGTCATCAAGATATGTAGCTATTTTATTATCTAGAGACCCTAATGCCTTACGAATTAAAAACAGCTGGCGCGTTGGCCAAACCAAACGGCATTTTTTTTAAATTCACACTTTCCAGTCGACGTTATGAACGCGGTTCTATGAATTGAATCTTCCGCCATTTTAACTTGATAGTAACTTTGCGCCATATCAAGAACAGTAAAGTACACTTTTCCCGATAGTCGATTGATCTGATCATCAATGTGCGGAAGAGGGAATCGATCCTTTACAGTACGTGCGTTGAGAGCGCGGTAGTCGATACATAACCGATAGTCGCCTCCTTTTTTCTTAACTAGGATTACAGGACTCGCGTACTCGGAGTTTGATTCTCGCACTATTCCCGCGGATAAAAGGTCATTCACCATATCTTGCACAATTTCATTTTCTTTGAAGGATAATCGATAGGGCTTACAAAACACAGGTGTTTCTGAAGTGGTAGAAATATGCATTTCTATTAAATCCGTACAACCAAGTTCACTGCTACATTCAGCAAAACAACTGGGATACTTATTTAATAAATCTAATAATAACTTAGAATGTTTTTCTTCCATTTCGCCAATATCTAGGTCAGACAATACAAATGTCTTGTTTGGCTAAACATGATCCTGTGTAATATTAGCGGTACAACTTTGAGTAACGAAAGCTACGTCGGTTTGCGTAACCATATCTGCGCGCGTAATCAGTCGGCCCGCGGACCATTGTTAACAAGAATCACCTAAGTTAATTATGCGTAATTGTAATGTTGGTGTATTTTTCAAGACTAACTCTGGGATATAGTACAATTCATCACCCATAGAATACAAACGTGGATGGGTAACAAGTATTTCACTTGGCGCCAAATCATATGATGTGTAGACTCGTACCTCGGCACTCGAACCCGGCGGGACTTCGATATTGGTGAACAAGAATAGGGGAATTTTTGTTATAAAGTCCTGGCTAGACAAACGGATGCTTGTTAAGGGGCAGTCGTATGCACTATTCGCAATTAATTTCACAGATTTACAGGTTATAATTAAGTTTAAGTTCGGCTGATTAATAATTGGCTGCCCCACAATTAAATCTATATCGTTGAGGTTGGCATTTGTTATCTCGGCACATGTTTGTAAACTTAAATTATCTATAATTATATCTATGAACGCTTTTCCTAGAGAATTTACAAGTAAACCTCCAACAACAACTTTTGATGGTAATAAACATGATCGTGATCTTTCGATAGCTTGCATCGTGATTATATTAACCTTACTGCCAGTGTCAATATAGCCGATTGCTTCAAAACCATTAATATAAATTTGTTTACGGTATACATCTGAAATAATTTCTGTGGTTACGTGATAAACCTGCCGTACCTGTTGATTTCTTTGCGGTGGCGGCGCCGACATGTCCCGCGAGCTCCCCCCGGCTGCATACCAGCAGGTGTTAGCAGCGTGTCCCGCGCGCTGGCAGACCTGGCAGCGTGTGGCGGGTGCAGCTCGGCAATCCCGAGCTTCGTGCCCCGGTCGCCGACAGTTGTAGCACACCTTCGGAGCAGGGTTCCCTGCCGCAGAGCCCCGTTGCCAAGTCGACTTGATCAACTTCTGGTCGGAGGATCGTCTGTTTTTTTCAGCCCCTTAGTTTTCGAGTGACAAAAGGAACCCGTAGTATAGTTCTTCGGGAGTCTTGTAGCCGCATGCTTTCGCGTTCCCACGCAGTTCAACCGGCAATCCACGGATGAGGCACGACATTGCGTTCTCTCCATCCAGCCCACACTTTTTCATTCAGAGATATTTTATCATGGTAGTATCGGGTCATGGTCTCGTTTCCTTTTTGGCGTGCCAGCATTTCTTCCAGGCGGTCGACGAAATCGGTGGTACGTGGAAACGCCTTTGTCAGCCATTCCTTCCAAGTGCCCCACGTGGCGCTGTAATCCTCCAGGTCGTCGTACCAGTCGCGCGCAGCGCCGCGTAGCCGAGTTTGCATCACGAAGACCCTGTCTCTTTCTTCCCAGTTATATATGTCGCCCAGTTGATCGATCTTGTGAAGCCATCCAATCACGTTTATATTTTTCTTCGCTGGATCGAATTTAGGAATGATCTCTGTGTCCAGGTGTGTTATTCTTGGTCTCTTATTGGCGGGTAACTCACAAAACGAGGACTGTGAAGAAAAAAAAACGGGACTTTTTTCCTCTTGGCGGCCCCTATTTTCTTCCGAGTCGACGCTTGGCGACCGCCTACCTATGCCGCGGATATATATGGGCCGTGGAATTCTTCCATCCCACTTCTGAACTATAATGAGCGTTCAAAAGGGGAAATGAGAAGCACACGCTGTAGTTCAGTACTTGTATTTTTACAAAATTATATTATTACACAAATAATCTGTCCTCACAAAATCACGCTAGCAAAAAAGTACCGCCGCCAACCGGAAGTCAAACTAACATCCCCTTTTCATTATTGTAAAATATTCGTAACTCTGCATAAATTGACATACTTATTACAATAATCGTAAGAATATATGTTACAGGTTTTATATAGTAAACTTTTACAATTAAATATGATTTGCACTTGCAGTAATATTACTCAATTAATAAATAAATGCTCAGAGAAAAGGACAAGTTATTAATATTTAAAATGACCACAACATTATAGTCTTTACAAAATATTGATAGATGGCGCTATTAGGAACATTATATCAGTAGATCTTAATGGCTGCTGTTATACTAGTTGCGTTCAGTGTCGGTAGATGGCGTTAGCCGTTTGTTCTTGACGATGAGGTGAGAAGATTGAAGATTCCTGGTGACTAACTGTTACACTAGATGTGCGCGCCGAGTTAATAAAACCCGGCGGCGGCGCGCCTTTAAAATTACCTCGGCGGCGGGCGTAAAGCCGGCGGCGTGAAGATTTTAGCTAATTTTAGTTTAATAACTGTAAATTTAGGTAATATATTAACAACAATCCTGTTTTTGAAAAGCAACTTAAGCAACAAAATAAAAAATTTAAGTAAGGATCACATCAAGAATCTTTGACATCTTTTTTGCATTGTTTGTAATTGTCATGGATAAATATTATTTTATTTAGTCTCCGGGGGCTCAGGCGAGATCTTTTTGCTGTAATTACGAGCCCTGCAACGGAAAACACTCGTTCGCTCGGAGTGCTTGTTGCAGGAATGCATAATAAATACTGCCTGTGCCAAGGATGACAACCATGGGTAAGTATTTCTTCTTTTCTTCCAGTAAGCCAGGAGATCGCCGTCTTCGAGCTCAGCGGGATCTGCAGTTGCGATATATTTCCAGACTTCTTGATCGATATATTCAACACTCTCTGAATTATGTTGGGAGTAGTTATATTTGCGAGACAGCTGAATTAGTAGTGATTCCTTACTTGTACTTGGGCCTTGGATTAATTCTTGTGCATCTTCACTTTGGCCTCGAGCAATGGATTTTATTTCTGTTGCGCGCTCCGCTAAGAAAGACGCAGGTGTCTTCCCTTTGGCTTCGAGGTATGTGTCTATTTCTTTAAGCCTCATAAAACGGCAGTCTAGCAAAGCTGCAGTGACAAGTGTATCTGTTGTCGGGAACCTTTTATCGAGGTTGGCCAACATATTGTTTTTCAAAGCCAATATGATCAAAGTTTCGTCATCTGCAATTGAATTAAGCACTTCCTTTAACTCTGTTTTGAAAACAAGTCCGAGATTAATAGTGCATCTTTTTTGAGATGATAAAACCTCCACCACTTCTCGGAACCTCCCAAAAAACTTTATCAAATCTTCAAGCAAATTCCATTCCATTTGCACAATTTTGAGGTCGTCTTGGCCGATTTTTCTCAAAATGTTGTTAATGGGATTTCTGTTACAACAATGTGCCATACTTTCAAGCATCTCTAGGACACTATGCCAACGTGTAGGTGTGGAAGTTTTAACGCTAGGAACGTTTGACAAATTTCCGAAAATAGAGCGTTCTTCTTCGACTTCGTTTTCATTTCCGCAAATAGGATCATTTTCATCGTCTTCAATAGTTTGAGCTGCTGTTTCTAGAAGATTTAAAAACTTCTTTTGTTCGTTATCTGCATCTTTCTCTAAATCTGGCAATCGATATCTCACTGCTTTTACTATTTTTTTGCATTTAGTAACTAAGTTTAAAATTTCTGTAGTTTTTTTTATCCCATCTACAGTGACAAGATTGTGAAGACCATGGCATAGGCAAAGATGGCTATCAATATTCGCCAATGTAACTGCCCGTTTCACATTAGCTCCTGCGTCAGTTACACTGCAAAGCTTCTTGCCAGTGATTGCAAACTCTTTTTTTGTTTCGTCTATTGCTTTTTTGATCTTTTCTCCACTCTTTACACCTTCCAGTACTTCAGTTTTTAGTGTGAAAGTTTTCAGCTCAAAGTCTAAAATAAAAAGAAAAGGATCGGCTGAACTAAGCAGGAGAAAGCAAAATATATAATTCAACAACGATTAGGTTATGGATGAGTATGGCAGGATTGAAAGATACATAAATTCATTTACATCAATTCATGTACAAAACAATTCTATCCCCTATAGACTTCCAATAGGACCGGTTGGAAGCAGCTTGAATATGTATATACTTAGTGAATAAAAGTGTTAAAGCCTTTACCGTAAGGGTCAATCCCCACTAAAAGAGCAGCGGCGCGCAGCGGCCGTAAGAGCAAGTGACTGAGCGCGGCGCCGCGAGAGGCAGCGCGGCATCCCGAGGCGCCGCAATGAGCCTCCGCGTGGTAGCTTTGAAAACTAGTGTGCGATCTACTTCACTCAAGGAAAGTTGTGTGGCAATAAATATGGTGGATTTGGATTTATGTATCATAGCACTGGCTGTAGAAGAAGAACAAGAAGTAACAAACAAAACGGAAAGAAAAAGGAAAAGAAAATTTGGGTACATGATTTATGGAAGAAAAGAAGAGAAGTTGGTGAATTTGAAACATTTAAAAAAAAATTAAATCAGTACCCATATTTGTACTACGATTATTATAAAATGACCTATATTCAATTTGAAACCTTAGTGAATATCTTAAAGCCACACCTCAAGAGACACGAAACAAATTTTCGAATACCTGTATCTGTTGAAGAACGATTGTCTATATGCCTCAGGTAAGTATTATTTTGTATAATTATATTGTTTTGTATAATTTAACTACCGCGACCATTGGATCGGAAGTCAAGCACACTACCACTGACCCAGACGGTCTTCAGTTAATTAACTAGACTGTTTAAAAAAACATATAGATATTAGATATAAACTCAAAACATTTTAAATAAAAGAAGGTTATTTTATATTCGTCGTTTTAATCAATTATTTTTCATAATAATATTAATTAATATTCTGCCTAATTATATTACTTGTTTTGATTACATTTCGTTGACCATGTCGTTCAAAGGATTTCAGTAGTTTGTTTCTGTTGTATTGTCAATCAATGAAAAATTACTGATCTTTTGTGGTGTGTAAGTTGAAGATGGCTGTTGTTGTGTCCTAGAAATTGTATGCGGTGTGTAAGTTGAAGGCGTATGCTGTGGTGTCCTAGGTATTGGGTATGGTGTGTAAGTTGAAGGCGTTTGTGGTGTTCTAGATATTGGTTGTGGTATATAAGGTGATGGTGGTGAGTCGGTTGTGTAAATTCCTGTGGCACCAGTATCCAAATCAGTTGATGAGTTATGAGCTTCATTACTTTCAAATGACGCCAGTTTAATCTCTTCATTATTGACAAGGCGGAAAATTTCTTTCTTTAGTTCAGCTTGCACTTTTCCTGGCTTTCTCTTTACACAAGCTGATAGTGGGGTCATCTTCCTTTAGCTTTGACTCCATATACTGTTTATATAACATTGTTGACAGTTTTGGTTGTTCATTTTGAGGACTAGGTGTCCATGATGATTGTGATGGCGGTCTTGATATTGAAGGTCGTGGAGACGGAACAGACTGAGATTCAATGTCTGTAACTTCTGGCGAACTATCCAAATTTGTAGTCTGTTTCTTGTTCTGGATAAAAGGCTTAATGAATTGTAGCTCGTTTTCATACTTTATAGCGCAATCATTCGACCTTGCAGAACCACTTTTAGATTCTCGTAAACGAAGACTTTTTCTGTAGCTGTCTCGCAATTTTTTCCAAAGTTTTTTGCATTCTACCACTAAAAAAAAAGAAAATATTATAATAACAATAACAACAACACAACGATATTAGAGAAGCGCGAAATGTGTCAGTAAAAAGAAATGAATTAAGTATATCTTTTCGCTTAACGAAGTAGTCCACTCATTTAGTTCAGTACTTCATTTAGTTCAGCAAATCAGTATGAGTCCATACTCCATAGGACGAGAGTGACAGTGATTGACAAGTTTCGACGATCATAATAATAATGATAACACTTCACTAGTTCAGTTTTATACGTACATAATGAACATATGTCGATTTCCCTTCATACTTTATACAGGCTTAGGACTGTCAACCTAGAAAAAAGAATTTAACCAAAACTATTTTTCTTAAGTTAGTAGTAAGTATGTTTTCTGTTTTTTTTACTGATAGTTAGAATTTTTTGCGTAGGCTGGCGTATTTAAAAATCGAAATATGTACAGTGATTTAAAATTATTTACAAGATTGAAATATGTACAGTGATTTAAAATTATTTACAAGATATGCCTATTTACATTATACATCCGATGCGATTATTTGCAATTACTACTAATAAATAATAATTGAGAAAGTTTTTTGGTTGTTAACCGAGTCCTTCTTTCGTTCATTATATGCCCGGCTTTTGAAAAAATCCTTTCGCACGGGACAGAAGTCGCCACTAACTGCAGTCGTTTTAGGGCGTATTTAAAAAGAATCGGGTAGAACGACCGGCGTTCGTGCCACCAGCGCAGTGGATCATTGGAGCGTTGTAACANTTTTTTTTACTGATAGTTAGAATTTTTTGCGTAGGCTGGCGTATTTAAAAATCGAAATATGTACAGTGATTTAAAATTATTTACAAGATTGAAATATGTACAGTGATTTAAAATTATTTACAAGATATGCCTATTTACATTATACATCCGATGCGATTATTTGCAATTACTACTAATAAATAATAATTGAGAAAGTTTTTTGGTTGTTAACCGAGTCCTTCTTTCGTTCATTATATGCCCGGCTTTTGAAAAAATCCTTTCGCACGGGACAGAAGTCGCCACTAACTGCAGTCGTTTTAGGGCGTATTTAAAAAGAATCGGGTAGAACGACCGGCGTTCGTGCCACCAGCGCAGTGGATCATTGGAGCGTTGTAACAGTGGTTCCTGGAGATACTTATCTAGCTCCACAATGCCAGCGGCTAAGGGATTTGTGGGTGTCAACTTTGCCACTTCTTTATCAAATTGGTCCCATATGGACGTCACAGTAGTTGGGACTGAAGTGGATGGATCTGGTGTTGAAGGCAACACCGTTGTAGTTTGCTGCACTTTACCGACTTTCCTCTTTAATGTAGCAACAGCCTGGTCAAAATTATTTTTTTCATTGAACCCTTTATTTTTGAACCGAGGATCCAAAATCGTCGCCTCGCTATACAAGCTGTGTTTTTCCATGTTGTAGGGGAAACGCTTTTCTAACTGCAAAGCGAGTGTTTTCAGCATTAACTGCACTTGCACTGGAACCGTGTTATTGTTTAAGTGGGCTTTTACATGATGCCTCATGATGCCACACAGGGGGATGACTTTAGCCAATGAAACATTCTTCTCGGAACTAATTTCGACAGTGATGTCGTAAAAAAGTTTTAAATTTGGTGCCGCGCTTTCTATAACGCCCCAATCGTCATTATTGAGCGCCAGTTCAGGTCGCATTATAGCGATCGTAGCGATCACGGCATCCTTGGCTGATAACAGCCGCTGCAGCATGTCATATGTGGAATTCCACCGCGTTGGGACATCTTGCTTTAACTTTAGTTGAGCAAGGTTCAGCTGTTTCTGCATCTCTCGTAGCTTATGCTGAGCTTGAGAGCTTCTTTTAAAAAACTCAACGATACTCTTGACTTTTACTAACGTTTCTGAGAGAGGCGTCAGAGCGGCTTGCACGCACAAGTTAAAAGAATGCGCAAAGCATGGTATATGCCATTTATCTGTACCCTTAATCGCAGAAGTGATGTTGGCCGCATTGTCACTCGCAATAGCTGTTGTATATTCTAGGATATTCCATTCTGCCATTATATCACGCAGAAAAGCTGTTAAATTGTCGCTTGTGTGTCGTTCTTTATATTCAACACATCCTATTAAATTGGACTTTAATTTAGTTTCATCCGATGTGGCGCTAATATAATGCATAGTCAGAGCAATGAAACTGTCATTGTTGATAGAAGTCCACCCATCTGTTGTCAAGCAGACAGCTGATGCCTCTTGGACCTCACTTTTTACCATTTCTAAGGTCATAGTATAAAGTTTGGGCAAAATACTTTCCGATATAGTTTTCCGGGTTGGGAGTGCGTACTGTGGGTTAAGCAGCGAAATCAATTTTTTAAATTCGACATCTTCAACCATACTAAAGGGGTAGTGCCCTTTAGCAATCATTTTTAAAAGCTGCTCGTCGATACGTTTGGAAAGCCGTGGTGGTAGCGGTCTCTTGCTTTGTGTATATTTTTTTATTGATGGCTGACTAGAAGAAGTCGCCTGAGGTAGATCTTGAGTTTCAACACTGGCACCTGGAAGTATTTGGGTCGGGTCTGCAGATCCAATAGGCGGTTGCCTTTCTTCAACCAACTTGGTCGTGGGGTGTTTCGTCTTTAAATGCCTGTTAAGGTTTCCTACATTACCACCAGACACAGATAATTCACTAGAACAATATAAACATTTTGCCTTCTTAGGTCCGTTTTCCATGAAATGGTTCCACACAGCACTTCTCTTTCTGCTTACAGTCTCCATGTTTTTATTTATTTAGATATTTACACGTTATTTACAAAACTGATACGAACACAACAGTGAAAGTACGAATTAGTTTTTTATATTTTTTCATTTACCGTAAAATAGTTCCACCACACAGCACTTTTCTTTCTATTTACATTATAAGACTATACTTACACAAATTAAGATAAAAATAATTTACATTACTAATAAATACAATTAACGTAACGAATTACCAAGTCAAGTGCATTCCGTTGAGACCTCGACCTCAAAACGAAATGAACTACGAACTATTACTGAGAAATACAAATTTAAAATAAAAAATTAAACGGTAATAAACATTGTTTTCAAACATTACATTATGCACTTTATGTCTACCGCAAATAGCTCAAATCTGATTGCAATTAAAACAATAATAAATAATATTTCTTGAACGTACTGTTTTAGTTTACGTACATTGTTGTACGTTAAATTAGACTGTATATGTTTGAAAATAAAGTTCATATCAGCGTGTTTTGACTAACTACTTTTTGTCAAAATAAGGCTCCGTCTCCGTCGTCGTTCGTCAGCCGACCAGCCGCCGAAAAGACACGAACGTGTACGAGTGATGAGTGGGAGTAGTGCAGGGATATAGTACTATAGTCTATGGTGCGTCGCACAGTTCTTGCGAGCGTAAAGATAGACTGAACTAAGTGAAGTAAAGATACATTTAAATGACTACTGATTGAATGATAAGTTAATTTTGTACTATGAAGTAGTTCATTTCCTTCAATCGTTCTCGAACTACCCATGTCTAACACGGATGGGTTTTAGTCAGTAAGAGTCTGGCACGCCCTTCCGCTCCACCCAGAGCGGAAG
>NDFZ01001319.1:0-13468 GCA_002192655.3 Mamestra configurata | reverse complement strand
TCGCCTCGTTGAATACTTCAGAGTACCTATTATGTAATGACCTGATTTGAGCTGGATTTCTGTCTGAATATGTAGATCGACTGCTAACGCGAAATTAAGAGCTCTAAATGTAGTTTTGTTTTTATTTAAAAGTAGCTGCCGACCGCTGCTCTGCCCGCTTCATCATCTGTTTAGCCTTTTTCCCAAGTATATTGGGATCGGCTTCAAGTCAAACTGGATTCAGTTGAATACCAGTATTTTACGTGGAGCGGCTGCCTACCAGACCTCCACAACCCATTAACTGGGTAACACGGTAGTTCTTGGCAAGACTGTAGTCAGATTTACTGGCTTCTGACAAACCGTAACGACTGCCTAAGATCTACAAATAACAGGAAAGCACGTTAAGCCGTTGGTCCGGGACCAACGGCTTAACGTGCNCTACAAATAACAGGAATGCACGTTAAGCCGCTGGTCCGGGACCAACGGCTTAACGTGTTTTAGGAAACTCGGTATGTTAAGATGGTCACCCATCCGCAGACTAACCTTGGCAAGCGTTGTTTAACCTTGATCGGCCCGTGCAGCTGTTATTCTATAGCCACGAGCTCCGCCTGCTTGAATTTGAAAAATATCCCGGGTTAAAAAGTATCCTGTGTTATTCCAGACCATAATATACATACATCAGTTCCAGTTTCATCTAGATCCGTTCAGCCGTTCTGATGTGATTGAGCAACAAACATCCATCCATCCATCCAACCATCCAGCCATCGATCCATTCATCCATACAAACTTTCGCATTTGTAAAATTAGTATAGATAGTACGTACAGATTAAATTATCCCAAAGGCATAAACTCTCGGGATAAAAAATAGGTACCATATGTTCTAATACCAAGTTTCATGAAAATTCGTTCAACCGTTTAGAAGTGAAGATGCAAAAAACAGACAGATAGACAAACAGAGGTACTTTCGCATTTATAATACAAGTATTGATCACGTTAAAGGCTATCATAGAAAGACGGATCGCACAAAAGTACAGAGACATACCAAGCGATGACAACATGAAAGAAAGAAAAATATTAATTTGGGTAAAAAGGCATCCTATTGAATTGGCTGCTAAGCTGACAACCCCAAGCTATAAAAACGGTTTAGAATATATGTATATATGTCACCGGAAAATTGCAAACGCCGTAAGNCTGTTATTCTATAGCCACGAGCTCCGCCTGCTTGAATTTGAAAAATATCCCGGGTTAAAAAGTATCCTGTGTTATTCCAGACCATAATATACATACATCAGTTCCAGTTTCATCTAGATCCGTTCAGCCGTTCTGATGTGATTGAGCAACAAACATCCATCCATCCATCCAACCATCCAGCCATCGATCCATTCATCCATACAAACTTCCGCATTTGTAAAATTAGTATAGATAGTACGTACAGATTAAATTATCCCAAAGGCATAAACTCTCGGGATAAAAAATAGTACCATATGTTCTAATACCAAGTTTCATGGAAACACTCCCGAAAGCCCTCACTCGATGACACACTTGAACTGCCGTCGCTAACAACTATCAGCTTATAGCCATGCTGATTGCAGATAAACTAAAAAACAAAATATATTTACACTTTCATTATAGGTTACTTTGTCCATAAAACATTTTCTACGGAAATGGTCGTCGCCTTAGTGGCGCATTGTCTTGTCACACCTGTCTGCAAGAAACTGTATTCCTAAGGCCTTTGTATGTGTCTCTATCGTGCCTTTATTTCAAACGGCATCTTACAAGATACATAAACATATATCTATACTTAAGTGGGAGTTCAAAGTGGAAACAAAAATGGCCCCAAACTTTCAACCAACGACGTAGTCTTTCTATGCACGCACGTCGCACATATTACATTCTCTCTGTACACAAAAAAGATTCAAAACTGTCGCGCAANTCGCGTAAAATTGTAGGCTATTTTTTCTTTACGTGGTACGGATATATTGGAAATTATTGAATTTGGATGGGTTTATTGTATACAAAACAATGTATTCATAATATATCGAAATATTATTTTATCTAATAAAGATTTATTGCAGTTTAACGGAGTCTGCAATTTTCCGGTGATATAATATATATTAATATATACTGTCCACATAATTAAATACTGATGAAAAGATAGTATGATTATTCCTTTATATTTACATTTATTGATGAGGAAACACTCCCGAAAGCCCTCACTCGATGACACACTTGAAGTGCCGTAGCTAACAACTATCAGCTTATAGCCATGCTGATTGCAGATAAACTAAAAAACAAAATATATTTACACTTTCATTATAGGTTACTTTGTCCATAAAACATTTTCTACGGAAATGGTCGTCGCCTTAGTGGCGCATTGTCTTGTCACACCTGTCTGCAAGAAACTGTATTCCTAAGGCCTTTGTATGTGTCTCTATCGTGCCTTTATTTCAAACGGCATCTTACAAGATACATAAACATATATCTATACTTAAGTGGGAGTTCAAAGTGGAAACAAAAATGGCCCCAAACTTTCAACCAACGACGTAGTCTTTCTATGCACGCACGTCGCACATATTACATTCTCTCTGTACACAAAAAAGATTCAAAACTGTCGCGCAGTGATGTTCTAGTTTTATCGACAAAGGGTCGTATCGGCCCGTGCAAGTCGGAATAACTAGGGGTGCGGGCGTACTGCCAAAACCGGCCGGCCCGTTCCACCTCTCTATTTGTAGTCGGCTTACCGAACGACAATCTCTTTGCGCCCGCACTTACTTACTTCAATATATTTCGATTACGGCTTTAATTCTGCGTACAGAGAAGTCGCAACTCTATTTTTAATCCTATTGTAGTATTTTGGGGTTGAACTAAATCAGAATTTGCACAATATCACAATTCGAATTTCTACAATCTATCTGCCTAGCCTTTTCTCATCTTTGAGGGGCTACTCTCTTAGCCCGAAGTCCGTAGTTTCGGGCTTAGTTGCGGGCGTATTCTACTCCGTATCACCTATGGACTTACGATTAGTTACGAAACCGAACTAAGAATGAATGACAACAATAACTGGGTAACACGAAACCTTTTGACAAGTCTAAGAGTGGTGGCATAATTTGCCTTCTGACTATCCGCAGCGACAGTCAATGATTTTCAAATGACAGCTGGAACCAACGGCTTAACGTGCTTTCAAGATTTTTCGAAAGAGTCTGGGTATGTAATGGATGGTCACCCATCCATGGGCTGACCTCGGCAAGCGCCGCTTTACGTGGAAAATCGACCCGATCGAATGACAGTACGCAATGTTTCTAAGGAGTTTTAAACCATAACAGACAAATTAACAATCGTATTTAATATAAAAAACTAAAGTATTTTTATAAAGATCGGTTCTTGATAAGTTCATAAAACTTTATTTCCGTGAAATCACCGTTAACGGCCACGCCAGTCGGAAGCGCTGAAGTATTTGATGAATTATTTCCTATTGAAGAGCGAAGTTACGCCAAGCGTACTTAAAAGTACGCCAACATTCTAACACGCGAATCTCACGTCGATTGTAAATCTCACGACCCACGTCATAATATTCTACAGAAGCGTACGAATAAGTAAATAAAATTGAATAATTTACGAGTAGGTTTTACCACAGAATGTCACAGGGGCGGTGATGTGAGATATCAAATTATAAGAGGTTGTGTGCACATGCGCGGTGAGCGCTGTCGGCCGCGGCCACCAGTCTGCTCGACGCTCGCGTACTTTCCGAACGAGCGCCATGTTCCGATACGAAATTCGAAACTCGAACAACTCGCGAACGCAACAATAAATAAACCATAGACATTATTAGTGAGTGTATTTATTAATTGTAACTTTTTTCTGTCAACTCCTTGTTCACAAATAATTTCTGTGTTTATTCTGTGACGTGTTTGACAGTTTAAACTTTTAATTGGGGTAGTTGTTCAGATCTTTCCGCGTCTTTGCGTACATCGGCGGATTTGTGTGCAGTGTAATTTATCTGGATCAGTTAAAAGTTTTTTATACGGTAAGAAAGGACATGATTATTTTATTACCTAAGTAATATCTTTTTAGTACCGTAATTTATTGGAGCGTTACTTTTATTTTATTACATTTTCTACTCGAGTATTTGTTTCCATGAGAGTGTTTTGGAATATTCCTAATTTAAAAATGAAGATCTATCTATGTTTCTATTTCTTTTTATCCTGTAGTATGGAGAAAGATTATTAGGCTCCTTTATATACAGTTTACATATTATTTATTTCTCCAAGATTAACATAATTAATATCGTTTAACGAGAAAAAAAGTTGGTAACAAATATAAAAGTACAGGGCCGCATGTCGCGCTGGTCTATGTTGATTTTAATTGAGCGTAAATAGTTATTTTAACAGATCTAATGAAATAATTAGAACGCGCTGTCGTTGCAAAATCCATTTCATTTTTCGGTAGAATGAGGGAAGTGATCTTTGATTTACTTATGCTTTCAATCCAGCTTTTCTGACTAGATAAGCAAACATTTCGGACATTAATAACTCTTTAATATAACTAGCAATATACAACGTGTACTGTAGCACNATTTCATTTTTCGGTAGAATGAGGGAAGTGATCTTTGATTTACTTATGCTTTCAATCCAGCTTTTTTCTGACTAGATAAGCAAACATTTCGGACATTGATAACTCTTTAATATAACTAGCAATATACAACGTGTACTGTAGCAGGTTGAATATTAAAAACACGCCGATTTCGGCTACAATGACTGATTTCCGTACGATTAAGGGTTGCGAGCAAGTGCTCTTATATTACTAATATAACCTATCTCCCGGGAAGGTATATGTACATTGACACGATTACTTTTATAAATAGTAATATTATTTAGGTAAAGCGTCTCTGTAGCGCTTATTAAAGGACACACAATTGGATGTAAGCCATGGGAGCCGTTGTATGTCTGCGGCTCAAAAGCATGCCTTATTATAAATTCCTAAGGGAGTCCTACCGTGTCCTGTGACTGACAAACCCTACAATAAAAATGACGGTATAATCTTCTGCTATTATAAAAGGCGAGTAAGACACTTTGTGGAGTTAGTGAACACAAAAAAAATATATATGTATAAATATAGTGATGGGTCACGCCAAAACTATCTCAATCAACCTGCCCAGCCTTTTTAACCGACTTCTAAAAAGGAGGAGGTTCTCAATTCGTCGGTACCTTTTTTATATATATATGTTCCCCGATTACTCGAAGAAGGCTGGACCGATTTGGATTTCTTTTTTGTTTTTCAAACTATGTTGAGGGTCGGCTTCCAGTCTAACCAGATGCAATTGAGTCATCATCATATCAGCCGAAAGAAGTCCACTGCTGGACATAAGCATCTCCCAAGTGTCACCACAATAACCGGTCCCGTGGGTCTTGCGTCCATCGACTGCCCGCGACCCTCACCAGGTTATCGGTCCACCTTATAGGAGTAGTAGTTCTGGTAGGCGGTCGCCACACCAGAACTTTTCGGTCCCATCGACTATCTTCTTATTCTGCGAGCAATGTGCCCTGCCCACTGTCACTTCATTTTGGCGATTGTTCGGGCTATGTCGGTCACCTTGGTTCTCTTCCGGATATCGTCATTCCTGATTCGATCACGCAAGGAAACTCTGAGCATTGCCCTCTCCATTGTCCTTTGGGTAACTTTAAGCCTTCTGATGAGGCCCATTGTGTGTCACGTGCAGTTGAGTACCAGTATCTTAATAGTTTTTTTTTAGCTATAAATATTTAATCGGTTGAGCATACTGTGCTTATTTGATAAGTTGAATTTCAAAGCGAAAGAAAAGTCAAGCTAAATAAAAATAATTATGTTCAACTAACCGCTGCCCGCTGCTCCACCCGCGTGAATGTCGTAAATTATCCTAAGGGAACTTACTCCCGGAATATAATGTATCTTAAGTGTTATTCCAGACTATAATCTACTTTTGTGCCAAATTTCATCAAGATCCCTTCAGCCGTTCTAGTGTGATTGAGTAACGAACATCCATTCATCCTTCCATCCAAACTTTCGCATTTATAATATTAGAGTAGATTCTCAGTTTGCCTACTGAAATATAAATTTATTATGAGCGATCATCTGTTAGCCTTTTTCCAACTCTATATTGGGGTCGGCGACTTCGTACGCGTATATTCGGCTTCCTTATGAATGTCATGAATGACAAAAATAATTTTCCAAATCTGACTGGAAGTTCCAGAGATTAGAGCGTTTAACCAAACAAACAAACTCTTCAGCTATTCTATTACTATATCTATTATATTTACATAAGTTTTTGCCCGCGACTTCGTACGCGCATATCCCGTTTTTTTTTCGTTCCCGTAGGAATTGCCCGTTCCCGTATAGCCTATAGCCTTCCTCATGAATTTGGTTATTATATACAAAAATAATTTTGTATATAAACTGTTCAGATTTATTATATTAGGTATAGATAAATGCGTAGGTGAGTTAGTTTGTTTGTCGAATTTTAGTACAGAGATCGATGGGATCCTGGATACAGCTATAGGCTACGTATTATTATTTTTTTGGTGAAAATCGATATTTAAAAAAGCTAAAGCGAGTTTGTAAATAATTTAGTCACCAGTTACAGATCGAGTAAAACACCAGTATAACGAGCACACTCAAACAATAAATGTATAGCCACCAAGCAGTCTAGTTACCACGTCAATTTCAATTATAGCGAACTAATACGCTATCCGACGCTATCTAACAGCACGGACTGAAGCCTGGCAACATCGAACCTGCCCATGAATCGATCTCCGAGCAAATATAATAGACAAACTATTTGGTTAAATTAGGTAGCAAGAAATGATGACGTCATCAAAATGATGTCAGGGTTACCCTATTTCGTTAGTAATTGTGCCGGAAGGGATCAGTCCCAACTATTATTAAACGGATTAACCGAATATCTTACTCATATTTGAAAAAATAATCCGTATATAGAGCGACATAGGAGTCAATTTTGTATTAGCGTAATTGGTGGTTTGACTCTACTGGTTCCTAAAGTATTGGAAAACTAGATTCGAATCGGTGAAAATTGTTTTCAACGTACTTGTATTGTTTAGGGAATGCATGTCCCAAAACCCTTTTCCACAAACAGTTATTCAGAAATTACCTTAATTTAAGTATATACCCCTAAGGGACNTGTCATACAACGTTTTTCAACACATATGCGAGAAAACAGTACAATAGGTAATGAAAAAAACTTTTTGTTTTTACATATCAGTCGGAAAGTCGCAACAATCTTTCCGCAAATTTTCAAATGGCGCCACGTGCGCGTGGTGAAAATTAGAACTACATCTTTTGTTTCATTTTCTTTTTAATATTAAAGTAAGACAAACGTATTGAGCAAAAGCGCTTTGGAAATTAAAAAAAACCGTAATGGTTAGGCACGGCGCTGTATCTACTTGTAATTGTTAGGTACTCTACCTATTTTACCGCACGTTCCATTGTATGGTGCGTAAATTAAATAAATGCAGTTTTTGAGCAAATGTGTTGAAAAAATTACTATACAATATATACAGATTGTTTCAGAAATGCGTGCTTTTCATGCAATCACAGATTTTATGCCAGCAACTGCATCGGACTGCTTGAAAAGTGATTTCTTTGGAAGTTAGTCGTTTTTGCAGTCGGATTTTTGCAACATGTACTTTATTTGCTGTTATCGGCACAAACAACAGAACAGCTCTGCCCGTGGTCTACTTGACAAGTATCATAAGACTGACTTTAGTCCTATAAATGTGTAAGGAATGTTAATCCCTCGTGAAGGCTTATTCTGGTTTCCCATCTCTCATAATAATTCTTAAGTCGTATTTTACAAAATGTAGGTACCAAAAAAGGGTTCTTTGTCACAAAGTATTATACTAATTTTACTTGTGTGACGTGTCCAGCCTGTCAGGTTTACCTAACTTATGTGTTCCTTTTACATGCGATGCCGCGTGCTCCCCGGTTTTGGGCAGCTCATTATAAAATATAATGAGAGGTGTTCACGCAGCTTTGTTTTGCCTTCAAATTCAATCATGAGCGACAGATGTGAGATTTTTCTTGAAATAAAGAAAATGTTATAACGGGATGATGGATGATCGTGAGTTTGACAGAAAGGTGTTTAAATCGGGTTTGGATCCGAACGTAAAACGTGGCGACTTAACGTGGGAACAATTTTTTTCGTACAATGACATGCCTTTGTATGATACGAAAATAACCGGCCAAGTGCGTGTCGGGCCACGCACAGTGTAAGGTTCCGTAGTTACCCGTCCCATAACCATGACAAAAAATAACAAATAAAAAAAACATTATAAGGGTTCCTTGTTGACTATTGAACCCTAAAAACAGCTCAATCGGTCGATCGGTTTTCTATTTAAGTCAAGAGCAAATCAATACTAAATAAAATAAAAAAACATCTGCCTAGCCTTTTCCCAAGGTCGGCTTCCAATCAAACTGGGTTCAGCGGCATACCTGTATTTTACGTGGAGCGGTTATCTACCAGATCTCTACAACCCATGAACTGGGTAACACGGTAGTTCTTGGCAAGACTGGAGTCAGATGTTCAGTTGTATATTATATATTTTAAAGAGAGTCCCTTAGTCGCCTCTTACGACACCAGCGGGAAGTAATGGGATGGTGCTATTCCTTTACGTCCGACACCATACACAAGATTATAGCTTACCATCAGGTTGTATATTTGTCAAACAAAAACCAAATAATAATTTAAAAAAAAACAGATATGTGCAGTGGTTTCCATAATAAAATAACGAAAAAGATTTTGTTGATGTTTGAATATTTTTGATACCTAATTATGTCATTTGATTCAATAAAAAATTAATACCTGCGGGGGCGGGTCGCTAAGAAATGGTTGTTCAAGAAAGTTTCATACCAATTAAGCTTTTCAAATATTTTGTTTACTCGAACAGTCTATAAATAGGTTTATTCACGTATATTTTATGAAAGCTATTTTACGACCTTCACGTTATTCTGGAACAAGCGGTTATAATAAACAAACTGATTAGAAGGTCGAAATAGGCCGACTTTATTATCTTAAAAGGAGGAAATAATATTTGGGTAAACCTTGTTTTTAACTAATATTTACTATAAAATGATTGCCATTGTTTTTTTTAAATTAGTTTTGTAAGAACATAATTGCATTCACAAATGATTTTTAATTTATTTTCGTAATTAACCAAACACGTCTCGACGCTTAGAACAAAAATTGTTTTTCCGAAGCAGATTTATTTTTTTGTCGTGTGCTTGGCTGCCATTGATAAGATTCGAACATTTTTTTTTTAAATTTCATACGCATGACGCTCTTGTCAAATTCTTTTAGGCAATATGTCAATGAATCAACGTTAAACGTTAAAAGCTGCTGCGTAATTCAGCATATATAAAATAAATACCTACCACAGCTTTTCATCCAAATACCTTACCTAGAAACAAAAATAAAATCCTATTGAACTCGTGTTGGCAGCTCACTAAGCCGAAATTTCAAGTACTTATTTCGAAGAAAATTTCTTGGAAAACCTTCTTACCAACGAATATCGGCATGAATACGTAATTAGAAGAGATCAGAAGTGAGCGATTTCTAACAAATCTACTTTTGTTCAGCGATAGCATTAGCGAAACATAAGACCGTCCACAAAATACGGATACTTTGGATCCGTAAAACCTTTTTAAAAATCAGTAATAGGATTCAGGCGGGCGAAATGTTTTCCCGGTGCCTACGGCGCTTAGCACAGCTTAGCTTAGATTCCCAGCACAATCCTCTGTGATTGCACAAACGCTTTCCTGAAGCGTAAAATTTTTACTGCCGCCCACTGCGGCGATCGGAAAACGAGCGTGGGGACAAAATTGTTTTTTTTTAACAGAAAAATTGTCTAGTTTCCTTTTCGAATTTTCGTTCCTAGATGTGGACAAATCACTATCTGCTTGCTCTGTTTGAGAAATCAATTAAACGAAAACACTTCGTTAATTTAGTTGGGAGTTTTTATTTTTATTTCTAGCGTATATAGTTAGTTAAGTATTTATGGAATAAAGATTATTAAACGAAAAAAGTTTGTTCTAAAAATATTGCAGTCTTTGTAATACAAAAGTGTTACGCAACGCACATAATACGCGTATCGTCGTGTGAGAATTAGCTCCTAAACGTCTCGTAAGCAAAAGGCGCCGGAGGGCCATTAAAGTAATTCAGTGGCTCGTAAAGGCATTGTGTTGTTTAAACAGCGTAATTATACGAGCTTGTTCATAACATTCTGACATTTTTCTTATCTTATGAAATTAAGTTACTCTCGTGTTTCCTAACGACTATTGCTTTTATGATACCCATTTCAGTGTAACGTGAAACGGAAATATGTAACCAGGAAGATACAGTTGAGTCATTTATATCGTCTTACTTCGTCAGATTTTTTTCAAGTCAGGACACATTACACTTTTTTAAGTTACGGAAGATAGCAGACTACCTACTGCATAGAGAAACATAGTTACAAAATTTAAAAGGTTAAAATAGTACAAACCCCTACTTTCACCATAATGTTAACATCAAAGTTGACTTTTCTACTGAACTGGCGATTTTATTTATACTAATATTATTAATGCGTAAGTTTGGATGTTTGGACGGATATATGGATGGATGTTTGTGACTCAATCACGTCAGAACGGCTGAACGGAACTTGATGAAAATTGATACAGAACAAGATTATAGTCTGGAATAATACATGGAATACTTTTTATCCCGAGAGCATGTTCCCTTGGAATAATTTTCGGCTTCTACAAGGGCGGAGCCGCCTGCGACAGCTAGTAAAACATAAAACATAGAACTCATATTTTTAATTAGCATTGAGTATAATTCCATGACATTGACATGGCAATACTTAGCAAAAAAAAAACCGACCGTTATTTATGACGAACTTATTTTCACTGTGACTGTACCGACACAAAATGTGTGACTTCCGCAACAAAGACAGATTTTCCCGATATTTTTCCGTATTTCCGGGAAGTTTCTAGATAATTCCGGATTTCGGATCGAGGCCTCTGTTGGCTGATATAGCTTTCCTCTTGCGACGATGATTGTACAAACGCGTATGGAATGGCTTTAGAGGTCTACAAGTATGATCTATTTATATGGGCAGGCAAGTTATAGCGAATATTTTAATGTATTTTACTTTTAGCGATGGTTCACTTAACGTTTTCGTAGATTGCCTTTTTTATAACTTTAAATTATCAAAAGTTCGTATCTGTTTTAGGTATGTACCTTCTACACAACCTCTATTTAAACTAGGCGGTAGTTACCAAAGTGTAACAAAATCTTGCAGGCAAGCTAAGTAATATCTGCTTTAGCTACCGGTATGAAAAGTATGTCTTAAAATTTATAAAAAGTGGTTTAGGCGTCAAAATGTTACAATTAAGCAAACAGGATGTACGGGCAGTCAGAGTTTTATGCAATTATTTTAGGCAAAGGCAAAGATTCAATGCCTGAGCTTAAACCAATTTTGATACATTTTGGTACCTATACATAAAGATGGATTGGACCTTGATATTAGTACCCATGTTTTAAAAAAATAAATTAAAATGGGTTTGCTCTTGACTCTGATCTAGGTCATAGATGACAGAGACAAAGTCGACAATGGAGCGAGCTTACCCAGAAGAAGCCTGTTCACTCTAACTTATTTTGAAGAGATTAGGGTTGTATGCGTTGGGAAACAGAAACGCAGGCAGAGAGTTCCACTCCTTTGCTGTGCGCATTATAAAAGACGTTTGGAAACGTTTAGTGCGAATTGGTGGAATAGCAACTAGATAGGGATGGTAACTTGCCGTGCGTCTAGATGTCCGATGGTAGAAGGGGGCCGGTGGTATTTAGATTTCATTCCTTCAGATTCAGGTGAATAATAACTACTTTATAATGTTCAGTTTCAAAATAGATTTACTATCGGTATCATTAATTTATAAATAAATAAGTAATCCGGCTCAACTCGATACAATTAATGACAAGTAAGCTCTACGTTTCCATTTCATTCCACAATTAACGTCCATAATCATTTTCATTAATATTTGATATTTCATTTAATTCATAATTTATGTAAATATAAAATACAAATAATCCGTGTTGGTAATGTTACCTGTTTGTTCAATATAAGGATTTGAATTTTATTGTTTTTGGTCTGTGGTTTCATTGACCGCTTAAGTGCGCGTTAAGCTGGGTTCACACTACTGTGTTGTGTCGTGTCGTGGCGCATTCTGATGCATATGATTGGCCACAAAAATCGTTATGATATGACGTAAGGCTTGATTGTTTTGTTTGATTCGTGTATTCCACATACTGGCACAGTAATGTGAACCTGTCTTTATTGTTGTAAAAATGAGAATTTTATTTATTTGAAAATTTATCGATTAAATTATTTCATTTACTGATTCAGTTTGTCGGTACATATGAGTACATAATTAATAACTAACTTCACTAAACACGATTGGGACGACTTTTGTCTACTTGACAGAAACTAGGTATTACCATTTTGACAGAAATGCAACAATTACTAGATAGTATATTGTTTCATGGTATATGTATTTAGTAAACAATTGCCAATTCTACAAAAGGAAATCTCTAAATCCGAAACACGTCAATAATTAGCCAAATTATCTTCAAACTAAAATAGCTATTTTAAGTATTTACAATAAAGTGATTTTCGTCAACTCGAAAATTATTCATGGTTCATTTCAGATTTTAAACACAGGGTGTGTTGCAGCAATAATTATAATTATTACTGGTGCCCCGTGTTTTAAAACTTAACCAGGTAGGTATTATGACTTATTAAGTTATTAGTAGTAGTACTTACAAGACAGTGAGCAGAAAAGGTTTAAATATCTCCCCATAGCTAAACATATTGTAACACCAGCGGACTCACGCTAGTGCAACTTATTGATATTATTATAAAATAAAACTATGTTTAAGGTTTAAACTTCATAATATATTTGGCATCCGCCTTCAATGAACGTTGGTACCAGAGTCCCATATAAAAACAAAACATATTTTTATATTCCTATTTCAAATTCTCTTTTACTTTTCGCCAGACGCTTCCAAAGGGCTACCTTGGCTGCCAGAGACCTGGAGCCAAGGATATTCTCCTCACATTATGTGCAATACATTGTATTGAATAGCTTGATGCAACAGCGTAGAACGTGTTTCAATGAAATATATTTTTATTTTGTTTAGCTGTAACTCTTTACTGATACTGACATTTTTTATGAGTGTCTTAGTAAAAATACTCCGTTTTGTATATTAAGCTATATTATTCAGTGGCATAGGTTTCGTTACGGTGGACATTTGGACCAAACCCTATACATGTTTGCCCGGTCTCCTTTTATATTAAAACTAGCACTTCACCCGCGACTTCATACGCACATTTCCCATTTTTTTCAGCCTTCCTCGTGAATGTGGTTATCATATACAAAATAATTTTCAAAATCCGACAGGTTGTTT
>NDFZ01001318.1:0-13463 GCA_002192655.3 Mamestra configurata | reverse complement strand
TAACGCGTTACGTTACGAAGCGGTTTACCCTCCCATAAGAAGTTATCACTTCAAAAACATGTAGTTAAATATCTTATTATCGCTTAATATTAATATATTAATCCAGGGGCTTTTCCGTTGTCATAGCTACTGAGGTGAGTGGAAATGAGGAAGTTTCTTTCAAAAGCAATTAGAATAAAAGTGTTCTACCTACTACAAATAGTTTAACCTTTTGAACGCCAGAGCATAAACGCATCGGCGTGACCCGACGCCAAGCCACAAATTCGCCGTATATTTTGTCACATATTTGTGACGTTTGGCATAAAGGTTAAGCCGTGCTATCCAATCACAGGGTTGTGGAAGTCAGTAAGGCAGTCGGCCTACGTGAAATACTGGTATTCAGCTGAATCATGTTAGATTGGAAGCAGGCCCCAATATAGTTGGGTAAAATCTAGGCAGATGATGACCTATTACAAATATTTTCTATATTTTTTTGCTCTATCTTCTCCAACAGGTACCGCCCCGATCCCGAGCAGATCGACAGCAGGACGAAGTACTTCTCTCCACGGCTCGGCAGGACCATGAACTTCTCACCAAGGCTTGGAAGGGAACTCGCTTATGGTAACCTTTTTATAACTGTCATAGTATAAAATTATTCCTGTATTTCCTGCTGCCAAAAACAATAAGCTTAAACTAGAATAACTTTTCATTTAGTTACGTGTCACCTCAAAATGGCACTAATTCAAATGCAGGACAAAGCGGGATCTCAACATTTATATTATTGAATATTTACATTTATAATCTTAATATATTAATTTTGGAATATCTGACCAAAAAAAAATTAAAAGATCTCTAGAGTGATTCCGAATACCATTTTGCATAAAAGTGCAGATGCGCCATTTTTCTTCGGAATATCGGCAGTTACCTTATACGCTTCACGAATGAGCTAGTTTATATTTCCATTTTCTTAGCTCAAACTTACTAACTTCCTATTAAAAGAAACTCAATATTTTCCTCTTTGCCAGAACTGATAATCAGCAGTTGCACTTACAACCACATACCCATGTCACAAGTTAATTAAAATTATGTTTTCTTTGTTTTCAGAAATGTTGCCCAGCAAAATCAGGGTAGTTAGGAGCACTAACAAAACGCAATCGACATAAAATGGAACAACAACTAAACGCAACAATAGTCTAACCTCAAAATTAATTAAATTTTTATAAAAATGTTATTTTGGACGAAGTAATGTACTGTTGTATATTTAAGTAATATTAATATTTAGTATTTAATGTGGAATAAAGCATTTAAGCTATAATTTGTTGATTTTTTATTTACAACGAGATAAAGATAATTTTATTTGTCAACACATGCGTATACATGCAAATTTAGCATGCAGGATGTCACAATACATCTTTCGTGCGTACATGTTTCACCCATAAGGCGTACAAATTCGATAAAATTTACAAAAAATAAAAAATCTAAATTACAAAATAAATCTTAATAACTAAAGGCACTTCAATCTAAGTATATAATTGTCAGTTTTAACATTGATATGTCAATCAAATAAATTCATTATAAAATGTCACAAAAACTAAGAATTAATAAATTAAAAATATCAAATAGTGTCATTCAACAGTCATTTATATTATAATAACACTTGTCTATTAATAAATCTCGAACCTTTTTTTTAAACAAATTTACTGGCAATGCTTTAAATGACTGTGGTATTTTATTATAAATTTTAGGAGCCATACAGAAAACGCGTTTTCCCATTAACACAGTCTTTGACGTATGCGAACACAGTTGACTATTGTCACGTCTGTTACGGGGGAAGGTATCAGCTAGTCGTGGAAATAGAAGTTGATTTACCCTAACAAATGCCACAATTTCAAAAATATACAGAAATGGTAGAGTTAATAATTTGTGTTCGAGCAATCACCTCCGGCTTTGCTGGGGTTCTATTTAGACCTTACAAAGTGATTCCGGAGATTTACCCCCACATATACACAACCATAAACAATCTTATAGAGGTCGGAATAACAAGTATTCTATGATGTGTTAATCCAGATTATAAGATTTATAGGCAAGTATGCTAAATGTCAACCAAATTTGTTCAGTAGGTAGTTTTTTCGCGAGACTAACAAACATACATCCAAACATTCTTTCACATATTTTGTAGGATACTAGTAGGAAGTACGATTAGTACAATAGGAATGGTATTATAGTCGTAATAGAAGAAGATCTACATATAATAGATCTTCTCTTAGAAGAAACTCTGGTAAGAGTCACAGCGCAATGGACGGATTCAAAATCAAACATTTGACTTTAACTATAGTTATATTTATCGAGATAATTCATTTATTATTATTGTTATTTCGTAGTTAATTGTAACAAAAAAGCCTACATGATCACTTACAACGCTGATGTCGATACTTGAGAGGGTAACAAAGGATTAAATAAAAGCCGGTCAAACTCGTGCGCCGAGGGGTCCGTACCTACCCATTATACCACCATAATAAAATTGGTATCATTTTGATTGGGGGCAGGCGTCAACTGTGTGTATGCGGACACCTATTAATTCTCAAGGTAAATTTTGGTACTTACAAGTTTTCACAAACATCTAAATTTGCCAATATCTTTTTATCGTGTTGACTCAGGACCTTGATTTTTATACAGGTGTATAAAAATCAAGGTCAATAGGGACTATAGACAGTATCTGGTATAAATTTCAACTTGCTAGGTTCACCCATTCCTGAGATAATCGGTGGTGACACACGGACAGACAAACGAACAAGAGAGTGATCTTATAAGGGTTCCTTTTTTACCTTTTAAGGTACGGAACCCTAAAAAGCACATTTGAATGTGAAAATAACATTTATTTTTTTATTATTAATCTGCTCTCGTACTTCTCTGTATAATTGTAGGTTGTACGGTACACAAACTATTGCTGTATTTTATATTTTGCATTTAATCTGTAGAATTTCGATCTGACTCGTAAAATACGCGATTTATGTAGGTACCTAACTTTTTAACTGCCAACCCGTAAATGCCGATATGATCAGAATATACTGCGTTTGTGATGTTACAACGGTTACATATTTAAATGTCGAAAATTAAAATACCTACGGGTAAAATGCCACCGAAAACATCGAAATCTTAAATATCGAATGACCATATAACCGAAAATTAAAATAACGTAAGTTTATAATGTCAAATGATTAGATAACCTACGGCCAATTTGACTGACTGACTGACTCCTTTTCAGGTTCTGCATTTATTCTGTCTGTTGCATGATGTATAAGAAACTTTTGTACTAATTTCCAATCAGTGGCGTGGGTAGGTGGGGCGCATAACAGTGATGCAAAAACAATCACCGATCAAAAAATCACCAAATACGATACGATTAAGCGATACCCATGTACTGCTGGTGTGATGATGATAATAGAAACAAAAAGTTTACTTTCTGAGTTGACACCACAATATCAGCAATGGATATCACCTATGCAGCTACGCCACTGATTGCATTCTGACTGTTTAGGTTGTCTGTTTTCTGGTACTGAAAAGTTGTTTTTCAAGTAGAATGTTTGGTTATTTCGACCCCACTCCGCATTTAACATGTTAAGAATAGTTCAATAAACGAATTCAGTAGTTTTATCTTGATAAAATTGTACTGTGAAATGAAATGAACATGCTTCTCAGTTTATGTGACGGCTAGCATATATAGTTAGTTGTATATAGTTTACAAAATGTATATTTTTTATTTTAAAAGCAACTCAAAATAAAATTTAATAGTTTCAATATGTATTTCTTATATCTTTTCACATTATGTAAGTAACAATTTTTTAAACATACCTAAAGCAGACCGTGTCTTCAAAAAAATCGGCCAAGTGCGACTCGAACACTCACACGAAGGGTTCCGTAACATAAACAAAAAAAAACACGTTTCTTGTAAGGGAGCCCTATTTTTTATTATTTGTTGTTATAGCGGCAATNCTCGAACACTCACACGAAGGGTTCCGTAACATAAACAAAAAAAAACACGTTTCTTGTAAGGGAGCTCTATTTTTTAAAGAAATACACACTCTGAAAATTTCAACTGTCTACTTATTACGGTTCTTGATATACAGCCCACTGACAGACGGACGGACGGACAGCGGAGTCTTAGTAATAGGGTTCCGTTGGTTACCCTTCGAGAACGGAATCCAAAACAGCACCGCAACATGGAAACTGGCTGATGATGATGTACAAATAGACTGTTTTATAAATTACGTAGCTTATACATATTTACCCAACTGTACATTAGTCTACAAGAACGATAACTATTTTGGGCTTTATTAACTAACATCGATTATTATCAAGCGCCATTAAATGCAAGTCTCCCATCAAACTGATATGTGAATTGAAAACACACTTTCTATTCAATTTATTAACCGACTTCAAAAAAAGGAACAGTTTCTCAAATCGTCGGCTAATTTATTTTTTTCATATTAATAGACGTCAGCAAACAGTTAGTGGCCTCTTTACATGACCAAGAGCTAGCATTGTATCCGATCAAAGAATGAGCATCATTCAACGTGGCAATGCTACCAGTGTTCTGGGCACTGTTCCCGTTAACAGCGTCATAGACGAATTTTTCGATGCCCGATGAATTCCTCCCCTCCTTTTTTTATACCGCAAGANGCATTGTATCCGATCAAAGAATGAGCATCATTCAACGTGGCAATGCTACCAGTGTTCTGGGCACTTTTCTCGTTAACAGCGTCATAGACGAATTTTTCGATGCCCGATGAATTCCGGTAAATAAAAGTAAATCTTGCGGTATAAAAAAAGGAGGGGATCCTTTTTTTATACCGCAAGATTTTTTATCTACCATTTTTTATTTCAGATTACACATCAACTCTGCTTCCCTCAGTCAACAGTTACGTCGTATTAGCAGCAAACCTCAACGATTTCCGGTCTTTAGCTAAGAAATACGTTCCCAACAAAAACTTGGTTGATCAAATCAAAGTTATGGTCCTGGAAACCGGCTACAAAAATGATAACAGAGAAACGTTAAAATTAAACGACTTAGACAGAACACTTGAATACGTGGAAGAAGAACAAGACGATGCTTATGAAGTTCAGAAACCAGTATATAAACATCAGCTGAAGACACTTCTTGATTCGCAAGATCCATCTCCGATAAGGCCGCTAGCAGCACCTACAGTTATAACTGTAGATGACCTTGTTGATGAATTGAAACATAGAATTTTGCAAGAAGCAATTGACAAAAAAGGAGATCATAATGCACAAGTTTACACGAAAGTCAATGATGCGCCAGCAGAGCAATTGGAAACAGTAGTCTACAAAACTCTTCAAAAAAACCCAAAAAATCAAGTCAAGAATTCAGTCCCAATGAACATTTTTAAAGAAGAAATACAATTTGAAGGCACTTATGAAGATGCGATAGAAGAAGACGCGAAGCCCCAAATCCAATATCTTGGGCAAATACAGATACCAGCACAATATTTAAAAAGAAAACCAGTAAAGGATGAAATTTTGACCAAAAAAATAATACCTAAAAAGCACAGGTTTGTAAGCCCGAAGCATTTTGGGACTGGAAAAAAGGTAAGATATGTAAAACAAGTGATTGTGCCATCAAAATCAAAGCAGGGACTGAATGAGTATGAAATACAGCCAAGTTTGGTTCAACTGGTAATGCAACAACCAAGCTTGGGCCAACAAACAAACTTTGGCCAAAAGACAAGCTTGGGCCAACATACAAGCTTGAGCCAACAACCTAAAATTGTGAAACCGTCAATGTTAGAACCGCAGTTGAGCTTGATGCAACATTCAAGCGAGATGAAACTTCCGTTGGACCAACAACCAAGCATTGTGCAACATTTGGCCTTAATGAAACAACAAATAGATCGACTAAACAAAATTGTGGAGCAGAATTTGTCAAAAAATAAACAATCAACTACCTCGGAAGCCCCGCAACCAAACATGGAAGTTATCGAAGCTCCTTTTGAGATTGTACAAACCTCTGAAGAAGATGCGCAGAAATCTAATGACAGTAACGAAGACCAAGTTCAGATAGCAGAAGATACATTGTCAGAAGAGACAGCAACTGAACCCGTTGTTAGCGAAACTAGTACAAAAGCGCTATCTGTTCCAACTCAAGTGGAGAATGAACAGTTTATAGAAGATATTGAAGAAGTAGAAGAATCAGCTGGACATGAAGAAGAACATACGCCTGAAACTGTCGAGAATAATGCTCAAGAAACAAAACCATTCTCGATTCTCCATAAAAAAGTTACAGAATCTCATTCAAATGATGTTAAAGAGACGACACCTAATGATGATAATGCCACAACGCCCGCAGAAGCGATTTTAGTCAAAGCTGACATACTTCCTAGATTGGAAGACACTCCAAAGATACACACTCAAGAGTTTGGGAACCCTGCCGCTGGAGAGCCTATAGTTGAAAAGACATATAACTTCAATGCACCAATAGCAGAGACTAAAGTTCCAGTGAATTTAAAATTACCGGTCGATAGTGCAAGGAAGGTTCTGTTGTTCTAACTTAAAGTCGAATTTGCAATAAAATTTTATGAACTGCATTCATTTTGATGAACTAGAAACCTATTTATAAGCAAGCTCCCAGTCCGCATGATATTTTGTGAAATCATGAACAGTCGTCGTCACATTTTAGCCAATTTAAAGAAAAACTTTACTGTTGTATACACCGCAGTTTGATTCACAAAAACTTGGAGGGGTTTATGAACTTGTTATAAAGAAAATATCACTTTTGCCTGACCTGGAAATCGAACCCAGGTCTCTACGCTCGGCTATCGCGTTTGCGACCGCGAGACCAACGGAGCAGTTAAAAGTGTTATTGGGTTTTTCCATAAGGAATTTCTCAGTGACAGCCCGCAGTACGGAAGTTGGTGGTGTGACACTCCCGTGCCTCGGAAAGCACGCGCTAGATCTTTCTCTAATTTTAAATATTCGCCTGTCTGAACCGGGAATCGAACCCGCTAAATGTGAAATAAAATAACCTGTAATTTTACTGTACCTACCAATCGAAAAGCTCAATCATATTCATTTATTTCTTTTAAATATCATAGTATCTAAAATAAAAGTAAGACCATGAAATTTAACATTTAATTTAAAATAATAAGGTCATCTATGACCTAGACTAGAGTCAAGAGCAAACCCATATTAAATAAAAAATAAAAAATAATAATAAGGTACCGGTCTACGTTTTAACTACAACAAGAATTACAATCTCACAAAAGTTGAAGCAACGAGTATTTGCAATTAATGGACCCATCGGAACTGGCACAGGCGAGAACAGTAAGTCTCTCTTTAGGCACTTGTCCCACCGCCGCCGCCGACGAGGAAGCGATTAACTGTCGACTATTTTCTCGTTGAGGAAATGAACAAAAGATATAGATCCCGTATGAGTAAAAGAGACACATACATTTATATGTTCTGTATGGTGTCGCACGTAAAAGAATAGCACCATCCCGTCACTTCCCGTGGGTGTCGTGAGAGGCGACTAAGGGACTCACCAGAGAATGAGCAGCAGCATTCTCTGTACATTGTAACAGGTACACTGCGATCGCCAACCCGCCTGCTAAGCGTGGCGATTATGGCAAACACCCCTTTGGGGAGGCCTATGTCCAGCAGTGGCCGGCATTCGGCTGATGATGATACATTTATAGTCGATAGCTGGCTGTTCACACTGCCGGCGAGAACTCTCTTCTATCAATTAAAGTCATCAAGACTCAAAACGAAATCTCTAAAATTTACCAATACTTTGTTGCAGCGGCAAAAGATAATACTCGCTCAGCTATAAAGCTCAGCGACTAAGCTCGCCAACTCGTGTTTAGTTTCTAGCTTTACTCGCTTCTTGCTGATCGTCGGTGTTGAGACAAGTACCTTACCTGCTCGCTTTGCCACTTTTCAAGTTTTACCCTTGAAGACAACATAAATGATTTATCTGGCACAAATAAAAAAATAGACTGATTTCGTTCACGTTAATGTAACACGCGTGTACTATTAAATGGGGTGACGAATCGTATTGCGCGTGACAAAATGTATGAAAACATGCTTCAAGTTGCAGGAGCTGGAGTAAAAAATGACGTATTACGCGGGTTTTACTGTATGTGGGTGTTACTGACGCCGAACTAGCGACCCGGGTCGGGCGCAGATCATATACACAAACCATTTTTTTTTTCCTACTTTTCTACGCTTTGATTTTCTGATTAATTTCGTATAGGGATCCAGGACAGTTAAATCGTTTCTCCGGGACGCATCGAGCTTCATTGACTCGGCGTTTTTTCTGGTGGTCGCCACTGTTGATTCTGGCTTTCAGGAGTTGCAGTGGTTGGGAACGTGTGGCGGGCTTGTCCCAAAAACAAATACACAAACCATTATCGTTTACTGCTCTTTATATAGAAAAAACCTTCACTACATATCACTACATATTATAAAACAAAGTCCCCCACCGCGTCTGTCTGTCTGTTCACGATAAACTCAAAAAGTACTGAACGGATTTTCATGCGATTTTCTCCAATAGATGGGGTTATTCATGACGAAGGTTTAGGTGTTATAATTCGTCCCAATATTCCTACGGGAACCGGAAAAATGGGAAAGCTAGAACCTATCAAATAAAATAATATTTCCTAAACAGTCTAATAGTTGTCGAAGCCTGCGTCTAAGCATTCCTCATTATCATCTCGTCTGTTACACTTCGGTTTTGAAGGTTTTTTCGGGTATCGGGGGTGATCGCTTCGCGGTGTTACCGTGGAACCTGAAAATAAATATTGCGTTTAATGTTTTTATAAGCTTTTATTCATGCTCGAGCAGTTGTGGCCCATGTTACCGGGTGTCATTTGGACGTCTTTGACAGTCGTACGGGTAGTCAGAAACCAGAATTACTGACACCAGTCTTGCCAAAGGGTATTGTATTACCCCAATATAGTTTGGAAAAGGCTAGGCAGATAGATTTTCATTCATACATGTCACATGAGAAATGGGCGAAAAAAGACACAGATGATTCCCAAAAGAAAGGAAGAAATTCTCCAAAAAAATTGTTTTCAAATACAAATTTTTAGTAAGTTACACCACCAACTCTTCCTAGGCTGGCTATGGCAACTCGCCACTGAACCAGTAGGTACGGTTATGGTCCAAACGTCCCCAATGGATAGAATGATACATAACAATAAGAGTGCGTTCAGACGACACGCACACGCCATGCATGCGCTTAGCGAGCACTAGATCTTAAAGTGTGTTTATCGGAGTCCAACCGCACACGCCTCGCGCCCACCTCGTGCCAACCCCGCGCTCACCCCGCACACGCACCGGTTGGACTTCGGTAAATGTAATTTGAAATCTATTGATGTGTCATAAGACTCAACTTATATATGTCACCGGAAAATGGCAAACGCCGTACGATTGTAAAATTTATTGTATACAAAACGATTTTTTCATATTATATTGAGAAATTATAATCTAAACAAGATGTATTACAATCTTATGGAGTCTGCAATTTTCCGGTGACATATACAAAAAAATTCTGACGCGAGTGAGTGAGACGCGTTTGCTGAGTGCTTGGCTTACGCTTAGCGGGCGCGTGTGGCTGAATGCTCTTAGGGCTTAAAAATAATAGCATGTCAAAAGAAATGAGCAGTCGCTAAAATACTAGTATTATCGCTTACCTCCATATGGAGTTATTTGGAGGCATGGTGGACGAAATATTCTGGACTGCGTCAAGACTCGGGTAAGATTTGAAGTGTTCAGTTTCCAAGAGGCAAAGAGTGCTTTTATTCCCATCTTTAAATGTTTGAAGTCGTGTCGGTAATCTGAAATAAAACATAACTTATGCTATATGCTGAAAACTTGACCACCCAATGAAAAAACTAAGAAGCGAAATTTGTACGGTTACAAAAAGAACCGAAGCGCCATCTACGACGAACTAACAACGAAATCCTGCATCGCGCAAGCAAAGTTCTCCGTGCGATTTGAACATAAACAACAGCGGGCAGTTGCCCACCAGACACCATTTCCAGTGGAGATGTGCGGGACTTTAATCTCTGTACCGGATACCTCTATAAGAGAAACAGAGGAAGCAATTTGATCTTTTCTCTGTATAAAGTGAACAGTCTATGTAGGTAATATGTATGCGGAACAGGGAATAAAGCCCCGCAAACCTCCATTGAAAAGGGAAGATCCTCCGACCAGACGAGTGTTGTGTCTGGTGGGCAACTGCCCGATAGTTGATATTCGCGATGCAGGATTTCGTTAGTTGTTCGTCGCTGGCGGGATAGATGACATTGCGGATTCTGTTTGTTGCTGTAAAAATTTCGCTTCGATAGTTTTTTTTGGTGGCGGCATTGATGCCGTTCTAAGTCCCTCTCACTTTCTCTTCTTTCTAAACTCTTCTTCAAAAATGTTCTCAAGCAACTTTTTGGACCTATGTATCTTGAGTATGAGTATAAAGTTTCATTTAAATCGGTTCATTTCCAAGAATAAAAACTTGTGAGTCTTTTAGAAATACAGTGGGAATAACAGTACATTTTGCTATGATTCTTAAAGCATCATTTTTCAAAGCATCATCACTTAGGATGTTACNTACAGTGGGAATAACAGTACATTTTGCTATGATTCTTAAAGCATCATTTTTCAAAGCATCATCACATCACACACCAAACGATCGATGCCTACAGTCGATGGTTTTCGACGTCGATCGATAGTTTCTACTTCTTGCTTCGATAATCCAAAGCTACCACACAAATCGATAAACATCGATCGACGACCGATCGATTGGTGTAGTAACACCCTTATAGAAATGCCAACACTGATAGAATAAAACGAATGTTTTCTTTTTCTCTGTCGGTACGCTCTTGCCAGATCGGTCGTGGTCGTCATGAAGTGTTCCGGGCAGTTGTGACCTTCTCATCCTGGCACAATCATCCAATGGGCCACCCACAAACAGACATGATTTGGTGGGTCCATTGCGTGAGTGATATACCTACGGCGCGGCCTGATGTCTTCGACTCTGCACGTCGAGGTGTTCGATGGAGTCACTGTCCCGCCTAAAGACGTGTCCGAAGTACTTGAAGATACGAGTTCCTTCTTTCTTTTAAAAAAACGTTGCCCCACTATAGGAATTTCTTATGTATCGTGGGTGCGTTTACAAACATACAAAGTCACATACACAAACAGCCAGATTCGGAACAACTATCTGTAGGCCTTTAAAATATTTGTTCCGTGCGGGAATCGAAACCGCGACACGCAGCGCAGCGGAATATAGAAAGAAGAAAAATTGTTTGCACTGATAGGAGTTGTTTGGTGGCCTTCGAGTATTTACATTTTCTTACTTACCATGAATAACAACGGTCATAATTTGTGAGATAGCAGCAGTGTCCCACTGGAATAGTCTTAACTGCAGAGTACTCACTTCATACAAAATTGCACGAATTTCATCGGCGCTAGCGTCCGACATATCAAGGCTAAGGAGATACGATAACCTGAAAGTAAACTTATCAAATAGATTCATAGTAAAGTAACTACATAAGACAAATTCATTATTATCTGCCCAGCCTATTCCCAAGTATATTGGAGTCGGCTTCAAATCTAACCGGATTCAGCTGAATACCAGTATTTTACATATCCGACCTCCACAATCCATTAACTGGGTAACACGGAACTTCTTGGCAAGACTGGTGTCACATTTTCCGTTTTATTACGTAACGACTGCCAAACATCTACAAATTATGGCGGGGAACAACAGCTTAACGTGCTTTCCTAGGCACGGATGCGTCTCGGTTTGTTAAGATGGTCACCCATCCACAGACCGACCATGGCAGAGGTACGGCCAGTGCGGATGTTATATTATTAATTTAGGTGCGTGGACATTTGAGACACAAAACTACACCAATTTACATCACAATATCCACTAGGAATCAATTTACGAATAATGAAAAAAACAGCCACTAAACTTCACTCGACAAAATCCCGCCAAAAACTCCGCAACCGTTTACACTCCTTCGAGTGTAAACATAGCCAAGAACATTGTCGAGTAAAGACATGATTGGCGCCATTCGAATTTTGAAACGATGGTTATAATAATTGACATACAGGGGGCGGAATTGTCAATTGAGTATTTTGAGTTAAAACGTCTCAAACACTACTTTAATAGCCAAATTTTGACAGGTTTCCAGGCAAAATTAGGGTTTCAGAAACCATCGTCTAAGAATATGCTGCAGTTTCGANAAACTTCACTCGACAAAATCCCGCCAAAAACTCCGCAACCGTTTACACTCCTTCGAGTGTAAACATAGCCAAGAACATTGTCGAGTAAAGACATGATTGGCGCCGTTCGAATTTTGAAACGATGGTTATAATAATTGACATACAGGGGGTGGAATTGTCAATTGAGTATTTTGAGTTAAAACGTTTCAAACACTACTTTAATAGCCAAATTTTGACAGGTTTCCAGGCAAAATTAGGGTTTCAGAAACCATCGTCTAAGCATATGCTGCAGTTTCGAAATTCCTCGAAAGAGTTCGGCCCTGGAACGCAAAGGGCATTTGGAGGAACACGGGTGGGTTAGACTCTGACACTCTCTTCCCCTCCACCCAGAGCGGGAAGAGTAATTTGAAAATTTCACATCTAAAAAATAAAACTGTAAAAAATGCTTATGCTGCAACTTTTGAACAATAAAATAACGCAGCGCCGGTTGTCCGTTAGGGTATGTGATGCCACAGAAACACTAACAGCACACAGAATAATAATTCACAAACCTTCTTATAAGACTATCCGTAGACGCAACCCTTTTAGTCTCCGTCACGTTACTTAAAAATCCATTTAAAAAAGGTGACAAGAGGTCCAAACAGTGCGTCCACTTCTGCGGCTTGTCCCTCGCTTTCCCATCAAAAATCGTCCTTCTATAAAATATTTCCAAATCCTTCTTTTTCTTTGATGTTCTTTTAGATTTCTTTGTTTTATGTTTACCTATCCTTAAAGGACCTACTTCATCTACCTTTTCAGGTGAACCCACAAACTTCTCCGTCGTTGGACGTTTTAATTCTTCTAATTGTTTGAACGTGACTTCTGGTTTTACCTTGTCATGTTCGCTTGTAAGTCCTACAGGTTTGTTTGTGTTGTCTACGTAGTCGTAAATTTCTTTATAAAGTTCAGAATCATGTTTGATTTCTTTAAATATTTTGTGTTTAAGATCTCTGATTTTTAATTCTATGGGCTGTATGTCGTCTGTTGATGATGTTTTGTTGTTGAGGAAAGCTGAAATATTCACAAAGTTTTATTGAAGTGAAAACTTCTATGTTAAACTCGCGTCAGGACACGTGACCTGATCGAAAATTCGGAAAGCTCTGAAGTGTTACATTTTCAATGTAATATAAATTGTCATATTTGTGTACGATAGCGCAATAAATGAATATTGTATTTCACCACATAAATGATAGTACTTTTAT
>NDFZ01001316.1:0-13450 GCA_002192655.3 Mamestra configurata | reverse complement strand
GTGTTGTAAAGAAAACCCAGGATATTGCGCTCCATTGCTCATTGGCATACACCAATGTCTCGATAAGCGTCCAGGTAGTTTAGGATGCGCTCCAACACGAGAATTATACGCGTGGGCAAAAAAGCTGCCTGGCGGGTCACGTTGGCCGCGATGGACAAAAGTGTGCAATGGGTGCCAGAGAGAGAGGAGTCGCAGGGCGATCCCCGGCCACCGTAGGCGTGGGCCTGCGGACGGCTCACGTTGGGTGGCTCGCTGTCCGATCACCACCAGGCCCGGGTCGATGGCGCGTTGTGTTCCACGCCTGCCAGGGTACAGGAATTTGTTCGAAAGAGTCACCGCGGCCCTGGAACGCAAAGGTCTTTAGAAGGAACACGGATGGGTTTTAGTCGGTACGAGTCTGACACGCCCTACCACTCCACCCAGAGCGGATAAGTCATTTGATGATTTCCCATTCCTAAAAAAAAACCAAATGGGTGCCAGAAGACATAACACAGACCAACAAGCTCCCTATTCGCGGCCGAAAAACGCCTTTATTAAATGATGTCATTCAGTTATTTTTTGCCAACTCAGACAGTGAGTCTTTCAGGGTGTTAGTTACAGGGCTATTGTAATCAATCCTAATATTATAAATGCGAAAGTGTGTCTGTCTGTCTGTTTGTTACCTCTTCACGCTTAAACCGCTGAACCGATTTAGATGGAATTTGGTACCGAGATAGATTAGAAGGATATCGGCTACCTTTTGTTGCGAGAAAAGGGCTGGAAGGGGCTGAGATAGGGGAAGACCGTTTGTATGGGAGTTCATCATTATTGAAGATAAAACCATGACCTTTGTATTTAGGCATTAGATGTAAAATGAATATGTCCAAGCGTTTTTGAAAATTTTGCAACTTAAAAATAAAAATTCGCCAAGTGCAAGTTGGACTTGCACACGAAGGGTTCCGTACCATAAGCCGAAAAAAAACATGTTTTTTGTATGGGAGCCCCTTTTATTTTTTATTGACGTGACAACGTCTTATAATTCGATCGAGCCGGCTGCACGCACGAAAAAACATGACGTCATGCGGCGTTACCTCGCTCTGAGGCGTTCCATAACTGAATGTGGTGTCAATTGTTTATAGCAACGATATTTGCGGCGATAAAGGTAGTGATTTTTAAAAATTTTCTTTTGAACAATGAAACCATTCCATCAGTATTTTCTTATAACGTTGTCACGTTAAACTATCGTCAGTAAACCGGCTTTACAGACAACCGTTTTTTTTTATTTCATTTTTAGTATTTGTTGTTATAGCGGCAACAGAAATACATGATCTGTGAAAATTTCAACTGACTAGTTCTCACGGTTCATGAGATATAGATTGGTGACAGACAGACAGTAATAGGGTCCCGTTTTTACCCTTTGGGTACGGAACCCTAAAAATGGCTGCCCAAATTATCTATTCCACGCGGACGAAGTCGCGGGGAAGTTTTAGTTATAGTGTTTAACTTGTTTTTGTTTACTAACAAGTTACTAACACCTTGTTATTTTTATTTATTTTATTTTTGTGTGTACTACTAACAACTCAACTAACACTTTCTTTGTAAAAATATGGACGTATGTCTGAAATAAAGATAAATTATTATTAAAAGATATTACATTAAGTTTAGCCAGCAGCACCATATTCTTGGCCTTCATATCCGCTGTGCTTGCCTTCATGTTGTTAGTCATAGACTTGAGAGAGAGCCGCTCACTCTCTAACTCCGCCAGCTGGCGCATGTGACCCTCGCATTGTGTGGCCTGGAAGGAGAACGGAGATCAAAGAACGTTATATGGATATTTTACTTCTTACTATCTTAATCACATCACACTTCACACTTATCACACTATCACACTTCACGCTAATATTATAAAGGCGAAAGTTTGTGAGTGAGTGAGTGAGTGAGTGAGTGTGTGTGTGTGTGTGTGTGTGTGAGGGTGTGTGTGTGTGTGTGTATGTTTGTTACTTCTTCACGCGCAAACGGTTGGACCTTGGTATGCAGGAAGCTGACACCCTGGATTAACACATAGGCTTCTTTTGAACCGCGGGTAACACCGCGGGGCGCAGCTAGTAATGTTATAAATGCGAAAGTTGGGATGGATGGATGGATGGATGTATGTTTGTTTGTTACTCAATCACGTCAGAACGGCTGAACAGATCTTGATGAAATTTGTCACATAGGTAGATTATAGTCTGGAATAACACATAGGTTACTTTTTATCCCGGGAGTATATTCATCATCATGTANTCTCCGTAACATAGTCTGTTTAGGCTCATTTACAGAATTTCTGTCAAATGTTGCGCTTGGCGAGGGTTGCTCAGTTTTAGATTCGGTTTCTGACATGCTGGTTACAGATTTTTCTACATCGATATTAGTATTGTCGTAAGGTTTCAGAGGAGAAGCACAGAAACTGTTTGTCAGCCGACGTCGTACACTCTTTTTAGAACTTGATGACATATTGTGATTAAAGGCAGTCAACGGGCTTCTACACAATTGTTTTAGTACGCCGAGCTCCTGATTCATATTCGATACTTGTTTCTTTAAGTCGAGATTTTCAAGAACAATATTTTCCATTTCATTTTGTGTACTTTCTAGTTGAGATTTTAATTCCTTTATTTCTGCCTTTAGTTCCAACATGTACGTAGAACAGATATTTGAAGATAGATCTAAGCTTCTGCCAAGTATTTCATCACAAGACATTAAACTTGTGTCAATTAAACTGTGTTCAAGAGACTCCATTGATCGTGATTTAATTTTAATCATAGATTGCTTTTTCCTTGTGGTGATATTATTCACTTGTTCCATATTATTGTTTGATCGGAATTTATTATTACAAAAAGTCTTATATTCGGTGAGGATCGAGCTTGCGCCACTTCGAACCCAAGTCCGGGCTCGCTCTGAACGTGCTACCGTGACATTTACAATTATGGTTTAAAAAGGTCTTTACTTGCTCGAGTCAGCTGAATGTCAGTGGCAAAATTACTAGTAATGACCTCTAGTGAGGAGTAGCGGAAATAGCACGGTTTTCGATTTTGTTGTCTTCGTTTCAGCTATTTGGCTATAGATGGCGTTAACTCAATAAAGATAATGATTCCTAATTAGTTTTATTTCTATTCAAATGCTAAACAAAATAACGAAAATAAGTACCTTTTCGAGTTTATACTTCAGCCGAAAGACGTCCACTGCTGGACATGGGCCTCCCCCTTGGGTGATTGCCATAATCGCCACGCTTGGCAGGCGGGTTAGCGATCGCAGTGTAGCTGTTGCAATGCACAGAGAATGCTGCTGCCCAGTCTCTGGTGAGTCCCTTAGTCGCCTCTTACGACACCCACGGGAAGTGATGGGATGGTGCTATTCTTTTACGTTTGACACCATACAGAATGGAATATGGAGGATGTTCCCTTGGGAGTATACAAATTTTATTTTGTTTGTTTGTTCTTGACGACTTTTGAAAATGATAAATGATTTTTGATAGGTGGGCTTGGACGGATACTGAAATACACAAGCAAGCTTACTACAGGCACTACAGCTTATGTAGTTAACCAAATAATCTATACTAATGTAATAAAGCTGAAGAGTTTGTTGGTTTGAACGCGCTAATCTCTGGAACTACCAGTCGGATTTGGAAAATTATTCTTGTATATGATAGCCACATTCATGAGGAAGGTCGTAGGCAAAAGCAAGTCAATTTAATTTCCAAGCTTCTTTAGTATCTTTAACTTACCTTTTTATCCAGCATACNGCGCTAATCTCTGGAACTACCAGTCGGATTTGGAAAATTATTGTTGTATATGATAGCCACATTCATGAGGAAGGCTATACGGAAACGGTAATAAACGGGTAATGCGCGTACGAAGTCGCGGGCAAAAGCTAGTCAATGTAATTTCCAAGCTTCTTTAGTATCTTTAACTTACCTTTTTATCCAGCATATCCTGTACCCTATCTATTTGTTCTTGCATCAACTTCACTTTGGACGATAGGAACTTGCATACATTCTCGAATGTAGGTCTATCTGAAATTGCAAAGAAAATCACTTATTATTTCAAGCTATTAACACATTGGTCTCAAGTAGGTAAACATGGCCATGTCAAAGGGTAAGTTGGTACAAGTAGAATTTAACTGAATGGTGGGTCAAACAATAAGGCAAATTTTATGTAACAGCAGGGTTGAAGGGTGGCCGGTGGGTTACTTCGAGGTAAAACGAGTCTGNGTAGGTCTATCTGAAATTGCAAAGAAAATCACTTATTATTTCAAGCTATTAACACATTGGTCTCAGGTAGGTAAACATGGCCATGTCAAAGGGTAAGTTGGTACAAGTAGAATGTAACAGAATGGCGGCTAAAACAAGAAAAAGCAATTTTATGTAACAGCAGGGTTGAAGGGTGGCCGGTGGGCTACTTCGAGGCAAAACGAGTCTGTAGTTTGAGAGAAAGAAAGATAGAAAATTGGCATTATAAAAAAACACTAAAACACTAAAATTAAACAAAAAAAAAAAAATGAAAACCAACAATGCCAAAAGTACATTTTACAGAAGTATAATTTAAACAGGTTCAAATAAAGTCACATGATAATATTATTTTAAGCACATAAAAAGTTAAAATGGCAGTTACCTTTTAAGAATGACTGCGGCAGCACTTTATCCTTAACATTAACTGATACAAATGCATACAAAAATTCTTCATCATCTCCAATTCTACCAACCTTCCCATTGGCACAACAGTTGCATATATTCAGACTCTTAGTTTCGACCTCCTCTCTGTTTGTACTACCAACATTAGAACTTTGTGTTCCATTTTCAATTTTGGCGCTTAAACTTGACTCTGGAGAATGGATAAGAGGTTTTTTCTTTTTTTGTAGTGGTGTATGGTGCGCAGGCAAAGACGTGGGGGTGTTAGGCCTATGCGAGTCACAGCTATGTTTTTTTTTGGTGTGCACAGGTGATAGTGTCAGGCTTGGCGAGAATTCTGAAAATATGTCTTGCTTTTGCTGTAATTGAAAGAAAGCATGATTGAGGATGATGAGTGAAAAACTCCATGCTAAGTTGTGTTGTACAAAATTAAGCTTAACAAGTTCTGAACAATTATTTTTATAAAAATTCAAGTAAAATGATATGGGTTTTTGGAAGTATGTAGTGCACTATTTTAACTAATGTAGCTAGTACTACTCATGTCTTTCAGTTTCCATAAGATATCAATAAGGGGGAGGCAAACTTGGGTAAAAGTCAATGTTATTTTAAATCACAGAAATCAGTGGGTATAGGTACACTTTTTTTTTAAGGCTGGGAAATCATCAAATGACTTCTGTGTCAGACTCTTACTGAATAAAACCCATCTGTGTTCCTTCTAAAGCCCTTTGCATTCCAGAGCCGTGGTGGACTCTTTCGAACAAAATTCCACAACCCTGGCAGAGGTATAGGTACCCTAGTATAGAGGATGGCAAATATTTAAATTGGTCATTAACTATGTGGCACCTTCTTGGAACTATTTATTGAATAATATAAGGAAGTCCTTTGTAAACTTCAACAAACAACAAATTCTTAGAGAATTGACAGCTGACATGGTTTACTGGTAGAAAATGCCTAAGACATTAAGTCTACCTCTGTACATTTAGTGAATAAAGTATTAAATATGAGACCTGTAGGCAAATTAAAGCTTTACAATGGTCACAAAACATGGATCAGATTTATTTTAAATTGCCCTAGTTCTTAGGAGTTAGGTCACATAATTCTACAGCTGGTCAAAGCAATATACCTAACAACGTGAAATCTTTTTCAGTTTACGTTATATTGCCAAGGCCTAATTGCATTTGCGACAAAGCGCTTTCCTATGGCATAATAAAAAAAGTTACATTGCCTTTTGCCAACCATTTTCAGTGCATGTGACAGCATGTTATGGCTTACCTATCCACTTGAATGTAATTAAAATGCCTCTAGGGATGTAGTTCTACGTTAAAATTAAGTATTATATGCGTTGCCAATATAGGTAATGAATTTTCAACAAGCTATCGATGAAAATTATAAGTAAAAATCTTGTTAAAAACAAACCATAGCATGTTCAATTTCCTTCATTAAACTTTCCGTTTTCTTCTCAAGTTGTTTATTGAGTTTCTTGAACTCATCCTCGCGAGCTAACAGGTCTAAAGAGTCCATTTTATTACTATATTAATAACTTGAACGATAAGAACACCATTACACCACGAAAGCAGTGACATTTACAAATAATATACGATCAAATGGCAGAGTCAACACNTCTTGAACTCATCCTCGCGAGCTAACAGGTCTAAAGAGTCCATTTTATTACTATATTAATAACTTTAACTTGAACGATAAGAACACCATTACACCACGAAAGCAGTGACATTTACAAATAATATACGATCAAATGGCAGAGTCAACAAAACGTTTGCTTCGCTGCCATGACGTGGTGTTTTGAATTTGATCGGATTGTAATGTCATCAAATAAACTCGGTTGCTATGGTTACAGGATGCATTTTGATCAAACGACGTACTGAATATTTTCTTAAATGCACTCAACCTCAGTACTCTTAAGTTGAACAGTCACATATACAAATAATGAAACATAGTCGTACATATGTTTCCACGTATTTTAAAATATAATAAATTAAGATGTTGAGAAATAAAGCTTTATTTTGCTGGATTGTTTGGTGTTAGTGAGAATGTGCTGCCATCTCGTGATGACGCCTAAACACTACTACCAGCGCCACTCGTGTCAAAAACAGCTGTGTTTGAACCAATCAGGAGGGCGTTGTTGTTGTCAATATGTTTTCTTTGTTACATACACACACACATACAAGTACTTGTTGACACATTGCTTTGTTTCCCATATGATTTAGATTGGGAAGATCCGAAAATATATCATGAAATAAACATGACACATGTAAAGCTGAGTCCAAAAAATGATTATTGGCGAAAAAAATGCTTAAAAACATCGACTGAATTGCCGTAAAATCTTATCAAGGTCGTTAGCCTCAGAGCGAGAGGACGGATGAGTGAAAGAGATACAGGCACAAATTTAAGTGTGCTACAGAGATTCTCAATCGATTTACCAATGAGAACGAACCAAACCCAGCTGACATTGCTGACATCTTAGTGTGCTACTGTCGCGAGCGAATATTGGACGCTCGCTCTTGCGACTGCCGAATTTGCATTAAAAATCTCAATTTGGACTGCGTTTTCGCGTCCGGACATTGATTAAACAGTGTAATAATGTATTTTAAGAGAAAAAGAAACGATTACCGGAGTGTGATATTATAGCCCAGGTGTTTAGGAGCGGAGTAATACGACATAGTTTGCGGCCAAATAAGGTAATTCTATTTTAAATACGCTACCATATGTTGGGATATTTCTTTTTTCCTGTTTCGTAAACACTTATCGTAATCCTGCGTTTTAGAAAGTTAATTGACATGTAGTTTCATGTTATAATACGATTCAGTTATGGTGATAACTGTATTACTCCATTTTACGAAGTGGAAAGTGGTTTTTCAAATTGGTGGTGTTAACTCGGAATAAGTTCGTATTATTGCGTAAATAAGTTCACGAAAGCAATTTAGTGGTTCAATTTACATCTACATTAGTTGTAAAGTGATTGTTTAAGAAAATAATAATAAAAATCAGCTGTTCCATTTTGTTGAAACATTAAAGGGCCTTTGGTTCATTGGTTCCTTTTTTTTTTTAAATAAAACTTGTTCCGTCGGGCTCAGGTCGTTTCGGGTCCAGCCAGTGCCCCGTTAGTGATGTGCAGTTATCGATATACGCATGTCGATGCGCTTTAGTAAGTTTTTCTTTGTTCTTATTTTTAGTTGTTTTTACAAAAACGTTGTTGTATTGAAATTAGATTAGTTTTTGTGCGCCTAATTGCGTGCTGTATGTATTCAACTAATGACGTCATATTTTGATTTATTGTTTTAATTTATTATGCTTTTGTAATGGTTTTATATATTAGAAACAGAGATTGAAGTATACCTTTTGTGATGGAATCTACCCACGTACTCTCAAAAATAATATGATAAAAATCAGTATGATCGTCGAATCTTAATTGTAATGCCTTTTAATTTTCTAGCCTTAAAAAGCATCTTATGGAATTTAGGCCGATACTCTACCCACTACATATTAATGATATTAAATGTTGAACTTTTTTATTTTTTTCCCGTATTTCTCAAATGAAGGTGTCATGTGGTATTTGTTACAAAAAGGCCAAACTACATGTACCAACTTAAAATTAATAAATACCACGTTTGACAGATGGATAAATGATCACAATAATATGTATCATGTCACAATACAGTTGTCCATATTCGTTATACATATTAGAACCATTTTCTTCTATATTCCTGGCTAGAAGGTATCCAACCCTGGGCAGGATTGCGAAATTGTTCGAAACAGTTGGAACACGGGTAGGTTTTAGTCAGTTAGAGTCTGACACTCCCTCCCGCTCCGCCCAGAGTGGGAGAAATTGATGATTTTCCACCAACAAAAAAAGGAGGTAGATATCCAGACAAGAAGAAACCTAAGATCTATGGTTTTATAATTTTATTAGTTTTCCTATTTCTAAATTATTTTGAACTTAACGGAAAACAGTATGGCGTGTTGCTTCATCAAAAAATTCACTTTCACACTATGTTTGCGTGTTTAAACACGGCGTTCTATACTTTCTACTTTTTGTGCGTTGCATAGGAAAAAGAAGTTAATGTCTGTGTGCTTAGGCGACGCTAAGTTTCCATATTTTATGGGATGCGGTTTCGAGTACCTGCTTATTTTTTGTCTAAGCTGAGATTGTGAACCTTTGAGCATTGTTCATCAAGTTGTCTGTCGTTGACTTTGGGTCCCGAGTCCTGTGGAAATCATGACGATATTAATGCGGCCCTAAAATTACCATTCGACCGATGTTTCGCAGTAATTTTCACAGTTTACGAAATTATCAAAATCAAAAGACATTTATTATAAATTTGGTCCGAGAATCAGCACTTTTTGAACTTCAAAATTTTCAGACAGTTCTCCAAATCGCCATCCAGCCATAGTCCTAGTGTTTTAGCTGGGAAGAAGTTGCGCAACAAACTCCCCAGCGACACAATACATCTGTCTGTTAAGTTTGAAGAACTAGAATTTATACAGTACAGTACTACTTTCAAGTGGCAACTAGAATAATTGTGGGTTACTTGGACAACTGGCTAAAAACCAAATAACAGACCTTGCTAGATTTTTTTTTCCCAGTAAATGGTGAAGGTAAGTAGGTCTTGTATGTTGTAACGTAACTAATAATAAGTAATTCAGTTGCCCTTAGTTACCCAGGACCACTTGCACAAACCAGAGTTATCTTTAACTCCGAGTAAGTTGCTAACACACCTGACTCTAAAGTTAAATATAACCGGGTTGCGCAACGCACCATACATCACCAACTTTACCAGCATAAGAAAACTTCTCATGATGATTGTGAACTTCTTCATTTTCCCAAAATATGTAAGTCATTTTCTCGTTCGCCTGTAGCTCTTAATAAACTTACTAGGATACAATTTGAAAAGTAAAAAATCGTGTTAAATAATACACTGATAGTATTATCGATGACGTATACAAATGGCCTATATCTGATGATTGCACCAGTAATATCATAACCGTATCATCTATCTACCTACCCATATTGCATTGAAATTACCTACGTTTATGACGTCACCCATATCAATATCTTTCGTCATGTCACAAAGCCTGTAGACATTTCTCTATTACGTAGAAGACATAATGGCCTCTAAATGAGTCCTGGTTGTAAAATTAAATAACTTTATTGAGCCAGAAGAAAAATAGAAACATAATTCACTTTTACTGGCTGACCTACTTTTACGAACTGAAATTGTAGTGAATCACAGTTTACCGGAGAATGTAACGGTGAAATTATCGATAAAACCATTTGAGTGACATATTTTGTCGGTAAATACCGGTTTCTTAAAAAATATTTGCGCTGTATGGCCAGTTATTGTTATCAATCGGTATTGTTAATTTAAACAATAGCACACATCGAAACAGTTTTAAATAACGTGATCATTGTAAGCAAGTTCAAATACAAACTTCATATAATTTTTTTATTGTTTATTGTTCTGTAGGGGAAGATTCGAAAATTAAAATCAATTTGAGGAGGATTGGATTGCATGGAGGATTTAATAAATCGGTTTAACGCAGTTTAGAGCCTTTTCAAGTTGCTATAACGTTCACCTTGGCTTAGTTTGCGAAAATATATGGAAGTGACATACTTTATCTACAAATAGCGTGGCCATTTTCTAAATAACAGCTGTTTGTTAGCTTAGTTTAACGTTCAANTGAACTTCAAAATTTTCAGACAGTTCTCCAAATCGCCATCCAGCCATAGTCCTAGTGTTTTAGCTGGGAAGAAGTTGCGCAACAAACTCCCAGCAACACAATACATCTGTCTGTTAAGTTTGAAGAACTAGAATTTATACAGTACAGTACTACTTTCAAGTGGCTACTACAATAATTGTGGGTTACTTGGACAACTGGCTAAAAACCAAATAACAGACCTTGCTAGATTTTTTTTTCCCAGTAAATGGTGAAGGTAAGTAGGTCTTGTATGTTGTAACGTAACTAATAATAAGTAATTCAGTTGCCCTTAGTTACCCAGGACCACTTGCACAAACCAGAGTTATCTATAACTCCGAGTAAGTTGCTAACACACCTGACTCTAAAGTTAAATATAACCGGGTTGCGCAACGCACCATACGTCACCAACTTTACCAGCATAAGAAAACTTCTCATGATGATTGTGAACTTCTTCATTTTCCCAAAATATGTATTAGGTCTAAAAGCCTCTTACATAGACCATGAAGTCATTTTCTCGTTCGCCTGTAGCTCTTAATAAACTTACTAGGATACAATTTGAAAAGTAAAAAATCGTGTTAAATAATACACTGATAGTATTATCGATGACGTATACAAATGGCCTATATCTGATGATTGCACCAGTAATATCATAACCGTATCATCTATCTACCTACCCATATTGCATTGAAATTACCTACGTTTATGACGTCACCCATATCAATATCTTTCGTCATGTCACAAAGCCTGTAGACATTTCTCTATTACGTAGAAGACATTAATGGCCTCTAAATGAGTCCTGGTTGTAAAATTAAATAACTTTATTGAGCCAGAAGAAAAATAGAAACACAATTCACTTTTACTGGCTGACCTACTTTTACGAACTGAAATTGTAGTGAATCACAGTTTACCGGAAAATGTAACGGTGAAATTATCGATAAAACCATTTGAGTGACATATTTTGTCGGTAAATACCGGTTTCTTAAAAAATATTTGCGCTGTATGGCCAGTTATTGTTATCAATCGGTATTGTTAATTTAAACAATAGCACACATCGAAACAGTTTTAAATAACGTGATCATTGTAAGCAAATTCAAATACAAACTTCATATATTTTTTTTTATTGTTTATTGTTCTGTAGGGGAAGATTCGAAAATTAAAATCAATTTGAGGAGGATTGGATTGCATGGAGGATTTAATAAATCGGTTTAACGCAGTTTAGAGCCTTTTCAAGTTGCTATAACGTTCACCTTGGCTTAGTTTGCGAAAATATATGGAAGTGACATACTTTATCTACAAATAGCGTGGCCATTTTCTAAATAACAGCTGTTTGTTTGCTTAGTTTAACGTTCAAAGTCAAACTCGTTACGTTTTTATACAATTCACCATTTTAAATTGTTTGTATTTCGTGCAGAATTGTGACTCAACTAAAGGGAAATGTATTCTTTGTAATTGTAATTACTTGGCGGCTAAAAAATTTGCATTTTTGCGGAGTTCTAACATGCTACAGTTAATTGCCTACTGATTTTTTATTTTGAAGCATGTAATTTCGTAGCGGTTTTGGTTAGTACTGCATACGACTTTGAATATGAATATGTATAACGTGGATTAAACATAATAGCTTCTGCCCGCGGCTCCGCCAGCGTGAATGTCGGAAATTATCCCAAGGGAACATACTCCCGGGATGAAAAGTCTAGTAGCCTATGTGCTATTGCAGACTATAATCTATCCCTGTGCCAAATTTCATCCAGATCCATTCAGCCGTTCCTGCATGATTGCATGCGTGACCGCGTCTGCGTGTCTGTATGCGATAAAATCAAAAACTACCTAACGGATTTTCATACGATTTTCACCAATAGACAGTAATTCATGGGGAACGTCTAGGTGTATAATTCATATAAGGCTTTGAGTATATTGGCTGAAATATGACGATGATTGCTGAAGATGTAAGAAAAAAAAATGGCGACAGATTGCGGGCGGGTGGCTAGTTCAATATAATTTCCCACAATGGGTACCGTGTATAATTAATACAATCTCTTTTTTATTATTGTCTCCATAGCAGCCCTATCTTATCCGACAGAAAACAAGAATCTTCCGTCAGAAAATCCTTTGTGATTCATCTGATTTCCTTTGTTTTATCTGCACGCCATTAATTTAATATAACCGCCATTTCTGCCATTGTTGCTAAGAAACACTCATTCCTTAGTCTAGCTATTTGTAAGCACGACTGCTGAGAAGGCTTACCTGGGCTCGATTCCCAAATCTGGCAGTGTTATGAGATTTATTCCCTGGTAGCATCAAATTAATGGGAGTCGACTCCCCAACTCGCTTGGGTTGGGACCTTAACTTATCTGTCCAATGTACTTTCCCCGTCTGCCTCCATTTTCTCTGGAAATCCTTCGCGAAACAGTCGTGAACTTGTGATGCGTTCAGCTAGAGTTTTGTCTTAGCTACTTGCTATCATCATTTTGGGAATACTTCCATTGTGCGTACAGCTAAGGAGTGGAATTCTCTTTCGAAGTATTCCTTCCCTGATAGCTACAATTGGGGGACTTTAACAAGAGTGTTTAGCTTACTTCTTGGCAAGCGTGCTCCATCATCATTGTGGTCAAACGCGAAGCTATCAATTAAAAGCCTTGACGATGACAGCACTTGAAAATGTGGCTAATATGTCCGATCGCGTTCAATTTCATTGGCAAAAATCGCCCTAAATGTACAAAACCAGCATTTTTGCTACAGCACCTAAGAAAAAACAATACTATCCACTATTATCAGCCAAAAACCCGTCACTGAAGTGTGTCAGTACTATCAGCCTATTTATTATTGATAACCACCGATTGTTGCAGACCAAACATTCTTATCTAAAGTAATTAACAATTTCCTCAATTATCTGTATAGTATGAGGTGATTAGCTTATTGCTCTAAAGTGTTTCAAGGTGGTTTACGTTTGGTGCAAGAAATCTTTAGGTTTGAAAGAGTGACGTCATTGTGAAGGGCTTTTATGAGACTTTTTTATTATTTGGTAAAGTTATTAGTATTACGTAACGCAATTTTTGAAGATTCTTGACCCTCCCTCCCCCCCATGTAACGCGCCGT
>NDFZ01001315.1:0-13450 GCA_002192655.3 Mamestra configurata | reverse complement strand
TGACCCAATTTTCAATTTTTTTTATTGTTGTTTAGTTTTGTCTTTGGGTCACAGAAATACATATGTTTACCACCAAATTTCAACTGAATCGGTCCAGTAGATTTGGCGTAAATCGGCTGTGAAAGACGGAAGGCAAAGCATTTTCTATGATAATCCTTACCTCTTGAGCGAGATTGACGAAAGGCACGCGTTCATCGGCGGCGGCCACCACATGCGCGAGCTCCGGTATGAAGTACGCCGGCTGACGCACGCGCACCGCGCGCTGCGACGCCGCTGATAACTTGCGTTTACCCGGCTGCATGCCTACAGAACACGACATTTTGATTAGCAGCTGATTTATAAATAAAATATAGATCAGGATTGAATACACGAAAACAGATACAACTTTGAAATCCTAACCACAAAATAATAAAATTAATACAGCATGTAACATAAACTACTTACCGGGTGTATCGAGCGGCGTGAAGGGTCCATGTGTAAGAGTGAACGTGTCCAGTTCAACCAAGGAATTCAGTTTCAAGTAGGCGCGCGGTGCAGAAGCCGGCGCTGACGAACTGCTGGCGGAGCCCTATTACATTCAAAATACACAATAGTAAAAAAAATAGGAAGACATCAAAACGATGAATACTATTGGATTATAAACCTTACCTATAGCACTTTTAAAGATCAAATGGACTTGCGCGAGCGCGCGCAATTATGCTCGAATATGACCGAGACGTCTATTGTCTGCGTCAACGTTTTGAACAAATTAGCACTTTAAGTCACTAAACATAAGGTGTATTTAGATTTATACCTCGTCCTCACACTCGTCGGGCGTGCATCGCTTGGCGCCGGCGAGGTGGAAGGACAGCGCTACGGAGCAAGCACTGCCGCTGTTGGAACTGTTGCTTGTGGTCGCTGTACTTCCGGCTGCTACCTCTTTCATCTCCACTATCTGAACAACACAAATCAGTATTCAATGTCGCGGTTTTCGATTAGTTCAAAAATATATCCTAATAATGCGGAGGAACGAAGGAAGATTTTTTCCTGATATACCAAGGAACCCTTAGGTGGATTGTGTAAAAGACGATATATTGCAAGTATAGGTAGAATACTTAAGATAATAGCTAATACAAATTTTGTAAAAGTCATGCTGCGGTAACTCAAAATCAATACTAACATTTACGATGGAAGGATGATGGATGACATGCCCAGTTAACAAAACGCAGTTCTTAGTGAAATGGCGTGAAGATGCCCAGCAAAGAGAGATATGGAACAAATAGCGGGAAGCCTTTTCCAGGAAGTCAGTTTAGATGACAAAAGACACAGGTCTTATGTTATGTGTTACTGACCAGTATATGATCGGTATGCCTGTGCAGAGTGACGTAGAGCCGGTCGGGCGACAGCTTGGTGAGCGGGTGGTCGGGCCCGTGCAGGAACGGCAGGTGCTCGCACACGCTGGCCGGCAGGTGCTGCAGCGTCTTCTCGCAGCGACGGGCCACCAGCCAGAACCTGTGGGAATAATGTAACTTGAATGATGTTACATGAATTGAATTGAACTCAGGCAAAGTAGTTTTTGGAATCCAGCATTTTTCCATATGAATTACCATTTCAGTCTCCCTAAACAAATCTTGCAAGATCACAACCATTTGTCCGGATGGAATAGAATAATAAATAGCTATGCAGGACTGAAAGCCATCGCTTTTTCTTGTGCGAGAGAGAATATAAAGTACACAAATGACACTAGCACACTGGATTCAAGACTATGGTCTGTAAAACTACTAATTCATTGAATGCAATGACAATAGCTTATGAAATCAAAACATAAAATTAAAGTGGTGAAAGCTAATTTAATTTTATAATTCGGGTAAGTACGACGTTTCTTTGGGGATTATGTGAAGGTAAAAACCTAGCATAAAAAGAAGGAACTAAAAATCATCAACGCAATTTTACAGCTTGCTTTCGATGTTCACGGTAGAAGGTTCAAGATCTCACCTCAGTTGCGTAAGAAGCGTCTTGATAAGCGTGACATTGGTGGCGCCGAGCGCGTTAGCGAGCTCGGGCATGCGCGGCGTGGCGGGGTAGGCCGGCACGCGCGCGCGCAGCCGCCCGCCGTGCGCGCCCACGCATACTAGGAGCTGTTCCGCGCGTAAGCACGGTGACACTACTGAGCATGCGAGCACGCATGGCCAGCCGCTGACGCTACACTCCACCTGATGAACAAGAAATTCCAATTCTTTATATCAAACTACACGTTTTGTTACTATACAGGGTGAATTTTTAAAGTGTGCTTGGATGGCCAAATCCGAAACTATGAGGATTAGCAAAAACACTGAAAGGAGTCTCCAGCCCGATTTTGATGAAAACTAAAACTGTATTATTGAAAACTGCTTCAATAATACACTTTTAGTTTTCATCAAAATCGATGCAATGCAGTCTACGATGGAGAATGAAGCAGAGGCCTCTCTACACTATACAATACTTCAATGAATATTGTTTCATTGACAATACAATTGTTCACTACTGCAGTTCCATGTATTATATTGCTATTCAGCTGCAATCAAAAAAAGGTTAATAATGAGTAGTGTGTAAGTCTGCTGTACTTACCCCCATGTCGTTGAGCAGCACCTTGAGGTCGTTGAGCCTCTGGCGCGAACGCACGTGCACGGTGTGCGCGAGCAGGCGCTCCATGGAGGGCGCGTGCGGCGTGAGCGCGCTGGCCACGCGCTCGCCGCCTGCCAGCGCTGGCACGTGCCACACGCACAGCTGCGAGCCCTCCGCGCCGATGATGAGCCGGTAGCCCAGCTCGCAGCCCAGCTCCCTGAATACAACATGATGCTGTAAGGTTCTGCCGGCGAGTCGGATAATAACGGCTGTACCATAGCGATGAGACTTATAGTTTCACCCGTACACCTGTCCCAATACCTGGGACGAGCTAGACTCACCATTATTTAATAAAAATTGTCATATTAAGCTAAGACGCATCCTAACTAATATGATAAATGTCCAAGTGAGTTCTACGCTTTCACGCCTCATTCTGAGTACCGATTTTGATAAATTTTGGTACAGATATAGATAGATAGATTCTGAAACTATTATAGGCTATTTTTTCGCAAAAAATTATAGGAACGAGTGCGAAGCCGCGAGCAAAAACTCGTACTCCATAAAACACAACCACTTCACAACAGAAAGATAGTCAAAAACAGGTTTTATTTTAATAAAACTCGTACCTAGCCTTAAATCATAACTCACCTCCAGTAGGAAACCTGCAGCTTCTGTCCGGGCGTGTACCTATCAACTTGTAGATGCTTGGACAGGCGGTCGCGACACAGCCGCAACGTCTGCGTGTACAGCAGCTCCAGCGAGAGCGAGCGACAGAAGTAGCGCAGAGCTGTCAATGCGCCGCTTAGGCCGGCCGCTGCCAGTCGCGCCTGCGCAACGCCTCGCAACCACGCTAGTTGTGAACTGTGTACTAGAGGCTTGCCCTCTGAAAGGATTTTTTCACGTTACTTCCTTGGCTGACATGTAATTTAATTGTTTAATTTATTTTATGCTGTAGCAAGACCAACGAAGATGCTTTTCTGATGACTTTTTCTAATATAACTTTATTTTCAAAATAAAATGCAAAATTTTATGAAAATTGAAGCCGACATAAAACTGTTACAAAAGTGTCGACAGGAGGGTGTGCCCAATATAAGATTGTGTTATGAGCATAAGATTGGTTTTTGAATATTTAAACATCAGATTTTTGTGCACCCTTTGGGACTGCACTGACTGAGTCTTAACAGACTTGAAGTGACCTATGTGCTGACACCAACGATGCCGTGGAAGTGGCAACGTTTTGGGCCACACAAATTTAAAAAAAACTATCGTGCCAGCGTCAAGAAGAAGAAGAACAGACTTGAAAAATGTTACGTTCAAAGTGCAATAAAAGGACTCTTCAAATTACAAAGTGATTCATGTTCATTATTTTGTATATTGATCGTTAATGTGAAAACTGATTGTATTTAGGGTAAGTTTATACTATAATAATTTTACCTCCAGTTTCACTGTCCTGTATCAATATAGCAATATCCAATAAACGCCACGGCAAGTTGGGTGCATCTCCCATCACAGTGAGAGACACACTGAATTCTTGACCTACAGTAAATGTGGCACGTCCATTCTCAACCTATAAACAATAAACAAATTAAATATTGCTTCATTTCTTAAACTTCAGTTATACATGATTGTTCGATAGCCTAAAGATAAATTTTTAGTCAGCGTTCCAGCTGTACTAGAACCCAATGGTCGGGCACGCGACGATGGCAAGCGACCAGCGTGCTGCTGAAAACCTCAAACGGCGGAAATATAATAACCTAGTTGGCAACCATATTTTCGAGCCGTTTTGGGTTTTTGACACCATATTTCAGTTAGGAGTTTTTATTTTAATATTAAGTGTATATAGATAGATTAGTATTTAAAATATAAAATGTATAATTAATTGAACATCTTCACTACTTCATAATTACTAACAATTATTACAACAAATTAGGAAAGGTATGGCCCCAGGGTCAAACAATAAGTTTGGCCTCCGGTCTGAAATAAATTTTATTATTATTATATCACCAATGAATTTCTTATTCATGCCAAAAGATAATATGATNCCGGTCTGAAATAAATTTTATTATTATTATATCACCAATGAATTTCTTATTCATGCCAAAAGATAATAATCATATTATCTTTTGGCATTGGTATCAACCAATCCTCACTTATTCCGATTACATACCGGAACAATGGACCACATTGACAATCATTCTATTACATGAAGAAACCGGCCAAGTGCGAGCCGGAATCGCGCACAAAGGGTTCCGTATCATTATCTATAAAACGGTATCTATAAAAATCATGTCTGTTGTGAGACAGGGAGCCCCACTGAAATATTTGTTTTATTTTAATTCAATTATTTATTTTTAAAGAAAATATATAACTAAATATTCTGTGAATATTTCAAGCGTCTACCTGTTGCCGTTATCAATATCGAGCAAAAACTACCAAAAAAAATCACGTTTGTTGTATGGGAGCCCCCTTAAATATTTATTTTATTCTGTTTTTTAGTATTTGTTGCTATAGCGGCAACAGTAATACATCATCTGTTAAAATTTCAACTGTCTAACTATCACGGTTCATGAGATACAACCTGGTGACAGGACAGACAGCGGAGTCTTAGTAATAGGGTCCCGTTTTACCCTTTTGGTACGGAACCCTAAAAAGGGAGATAAAAACGATATTTGGAACTACAGACTATGAGTCTCATGTCCAACATTTACAAGATCTTTGCAACAATAATTTTAAACATAACTCGAGTCCTCGACGAGAACCAGCCAAGGGAACAAGCAGGGTTTAGAAGTGGATTCTCAAAAATTGACCACATACATGTTCTTAGACAGGTTTTTGAAAAGTACAAAGAATATCAGCTAACATTCTAATGCTGCTTTTTAGAATACTGCAAGGCATTTGACTCCCTAGACCATGAAAAAATTTGGCAAGCTCTAAACAACCAAGAAGTAGAAGGATACACAAGATTAATCCAAAACATTTACAAGAACAGCACTGCTCGGGTGAAACCAGAGAATGTAGGAGAAGTGATTCAGATCCAAAGAGGGGTTAGGCAGGGCGACCTGTTTTCACCAAAACTCTTCTCTCTCTCTCACTCTCTTCTTAGGCCTGAATGTAGACGGCGAAAACTTGACCCATCTTTGATTCGCAGACGATCTAATTATTTTCATTTTTAGGCAAAATGTAATCGAATAACGAATAAGAATGACGAAAGCTGTTGACTCTCTTCAACAAAGTACGGGAAGAGTGGAAAACGAAAAGGTCATCTCACAAAGATTTTTTTAAAATTGTAAATAGTATGCAAAACAAGAAATCATGTGGCTATGATACATGACGAATACCAATATCAGTTATTAAGGACAATCTATACGTATTATTTGAGCCCCTCTCGACTTTTTGTAATAAGTGCATTGCAGAAGGCATTTTCCCAGACCAACTAAACATGGAATTGGGGCGATCTTGGCAAGATCGCCCCAATTCCTAAAAAGGGCACAAAAACAGACCCAAAAAACTATCGATCCATTTCTTTATGGGAACTAATTTTTTGAGCTGTTGTAATTATTGCGACAGTAAAACATAGACAGTAATAAAAAATCAATTAGTCGGTTATTTTATCATACAATGTCAATTCTAAAAATAATTGAGCAGTCCAATAACTGAATGAGCGGTAAAAATGATGGAATGAGCGGTTATATATAATTAAACAACAGCTCAAAAAATTTGTTCCCAAAAAATATTAAGGCAAAAATAAGATTTTTGGTTAGGTTAGGTTAGGTTAAAACTGTGACGTGTGTACGCACGAGCCGAGCGAGCGAAGCGAGCGGTGCCGCGGTAGCGGCCGTAGAGTGCCAGACACGACTTGCATTAATAGAAAAAAGATATTGTTTTTAGTAGGTTACTGCTTAGAATGAGATTTCTTACCGACAAATTCCGATTTATTACTGCCCACACGTAATCGCTCGTTCAATAATGTTTACCGCCCATTTAATTATTTTCCTGCTCAATTATATATTCACTGATCCATTTCATTATTTTTTATTACTCATTTTTGTTTACTTTACTGCTTAGTTTTAACTGCACTTATAATTTTTAACTTCCGCTATTTACAACTGCCTCTCAAATCAGTGCCTTTTTTTATTACACACTCTCGCAAAAATTTTGGAACAAGTTTTAAAAGATCGCTTAAGTAGACATCTTAGTTTAAATAAAGTAATACATCTAAGACAATTTGGATATCAGAAGAACGTCGGTACAGGAGAAGCTATTTATACCTCACTTAATGATGTGGTTAATAAATTGAATAGTAAAATGAGAGTAGCGGGTATTTCTCAGTTTTTGACACGATTGATCTACTCATCATAAAATTGAATAACCTACTTAATCACGAATGACGACTAAAAAGTCGAATAATTATTATAAGNCTCATCATAAAATTGAATAACCTACTTAATCACGAATGACGACTAAAAAGTCGAATAATTATTATTATTAAATAATTAATTATTCGACTTTATGTTCATGATTAAATTAATCGTCGAATAAATGGACTGCGATTAAATTGTTACTCGTATAATCAATTAAATTAATCTTCTCGAATAATATAGATGCTCTCATTTGATCACATAATAAAAATTGTTTAGTTTTAATATTTAGAAGGTCTATGGAGGAATAACTCTGAAAAAATATTTTAAATCGTCATACTAGGCGAAAAAAAATTGACATATTTTTTTCTATCACGAATTATTATTCGTTTTATGAACAAATGAAACGTATGGTCACTAGTTTTTTTTCACTTTTTAAACATGTTTAAATTGAGGGCTCAATACTTTTTGACCTGATACTGGATATGGATCACCCCTTTTTTATGGATGGGAAATCATCAAATGACTTCTTTCGCTCTGAGCGGAGCAGAAGGGAGTATCAGGCTCTTACTAACTAAACCTATACGTGTTCTTTACTTATGCCCTTTACGTTCCAGGGGGCTACTGTCTAAGCCCGAAGTCCGTAGTTTCGGCCTTAGTTCCGGGCGTACTCTAGTCCGCAACTACGGACTTCGGGTTTAGAGAGTAGCTCCCCAGGGCCATGGTGACTCTTTCGAAAAAATTCGAAAAAACGAATATTAATTGGTGGTAAAATAATTAATATTAAAAAAGTGTGTGTGTCAGCTCCAACGCACGACTCCTTAAGAACTATTATTATTTATTGTGTAGATTACGTAAAAAGAGGGTAAATGAAAGCATCTTAAATAAGCTGAGTATACTTTGTATATACACCCATACATAATGTCGAAGTGAAAGGTGCACAAAGTACGTTGCGCAAAGGAACGTAACGCCTTACTTTTAGTTAACGCTCGATTTGACTCCTTAATAAATTTTCATACCGCGCGCTAAATATGAAAATCGTTTCTTAAGGAGTACACCCCAAAAAGTTCTCTTTCTAATTTTCCTGGACCTGGGACTTAAACCTAAGCCCTAAGCCCTAAACCTACCGCGCTAAGCAACAACAACAAGTATATATGCTAGAATGGTTCTACAAGTGAACACAAGAAATCTTGACTAATCTTTGAAACTTTTATTCGAGATTTAATCGTGAAATTATTCGACTAAACTGACGATTAAATCAATCGTCATTCGAAAATTTTATCGATTAAATTAATTACGAATAAATTAGTCGCGAATATTTTTTTATTCGAATAATTAGTTGATTAAAAAAATATTCGAATAATGCCCATCTCTGCTATCAATGAATACACAAAAATCATGTCCAACGGGGAGGAAATACCCATTGTAGTCAACAGCAACCCTATTGAGTATGTGACTGAGTATGTCTAACTAAGCCAACTGATAAGAGAGATATTGCAACTAGAACAAGCAAAGCTTGGAAGCTATACTGGTCCCTTAAAAACATAATGAACGACAAAGAAATGACCATGTATGATGTATTAAATAAAAGCCAAATTATTTAATACATCTATACTGCCCATCATTACATATGGTTGCCAAACATGGGCAATAACACAATCCAAATTGAAAAAATTAGAAGTCTACCAAATCGCCATGGAAAGGCATGCTTAACAAACGAAAAATAACAGAACTATTTAGAGAGAAAACCAAAATTGAAGATATAACAGTCAAAGTGAAAAAACTAAAATAGAGATCGGCAGGTGATACTATTAGGGGAAATGATAAATGGAGTAGAGCAGTAACAGATTGGTATCCAAGGGATGGGAACCGACAAGAACGCAAACGACCGTTTAGAAGATGGGCAGACGACATTAAGAAGGCAATATAAATATCTGAACAAGGACAGCAAAGGACTGGACAAGGTGGAGAGAGTAAAAATTAAAAACTAAAGTTTGTAACTAGTTAAGCATTGTCTGAATAAAAGGCTTTTCATTTATTATAACAATAAATCAACAAGAGAAATTAACTTTTTTTTAAATCTTCCTGCTTAATATAACACCATGTTATTTACATGGTCATCAAACAATATAGATAGATTCATATCTATCTATATCCAACGTGTAACAGAATAAACGCAATACCTCCAAAGGGGTCATTTTACTCATCATTATTAACAACTTTTACTATGGGACCAAACCAGGATCTAACGTAAGATAAGAAGTAACGCACCGGATCAACGCAGGATGAATGAAATGGCGACAGGTCACTGGAACAACTTGCGACCCACGGATGCCCCTCAAGTTAAAGGGGAAAATGTATAAGCCTGTGATAAGACCTGTCGTACTGTATGGATCAGGAATCTTGGGCTGTGAAAAAGACGGATGAGAAAAGATTGCATGTAGCGGAGATGAGAATGTTGAGATGGATGTGTGGAGTATCGAGAATGGATAAAGTGAGGAATGAGTTCATTAGAGGTGGCTTAAAATTGGCGCCAGAAACGGAAAAGTTGAAAGGGAACTGCTTATCTTGGTCCATACTACTATGCGAAGAGGGGATGAAATGCACGTAACTAAAAGAGTTATGAATATAAATGTGGATGGACAGGGTGAGGGAGGCCAAAGAAAAGATTGATTGTATTAGGAGTGATATGAAAGAAAAGGGAGTTAGTGATAGTGTGACGCTGTTCAGTACATTTTGACGAGTTATGGGCACAAACATGTACAGGGTAGTCAATTTTTTTTTCACGATTTCAGTGTTAGTCCCATAGTAAAAGTTGTTCATAATGATGAGTACAATGACCCCATAAGAGGTATTGCGTTTATTCTGTTACACATTGAATTTAAGATATCTTTTTGGCTTTATGCTAACATACCTTCAAGTTCCTAATATCACTGGGCAGTGAAGCAGTAGTAAGGCGTTGACGTACAACATGTGCAAGAGCACGCAATGTGGTGCGTCGCTCACCAGCTGTTAGTGATGGAGGGGGCACCAGCCGCTCCCTAATAACTGCAGGCAATCTGCTGTATGTGCCCAGGGTCAATACTTCGACTGCTGCAGCCATGTGGAAAGTTGGTAACCTGAGCATAGAAAATGGCAATGTTAATTTCTTATCAGTCATATCCCAAAGAGAGGGAGAGAGAAGATGGATTTTCTTATCATTCATATTCCAAAGAGAGGAGTGAAGATGGATTTTTCCAAGACTTGAAAATTGTATTAGTCAGTTTACTGGTGTAGAAAAACCTGCAAGAATTAGACTTATTGTTAAGATTTGCAAGAGTATTGGTAGCAGTGTCTTAAAATTAAAGTAAAATTCAATTTCATTAAATTGGTATAATTTTTCCTACTTTGCAATATTTTCTAATTTTCTTCTAAAATGAAAGTTTTAAATAAAGTAAATCAATCTCTAAATCTGCTGTTAGATTTTTAGATTTTGTACTGATTTCCACCTGAATTGTACTATTTTAGAAATGAAAACTTTCATTATGTTGAAAACACTTATAGGGAATCCAACCTTGCAATTAGNTTGTACTATTTTAGAAATGAAAACTTTCATTATGTTGAAAACACTTATAGGGAATCCAACCTTGCAATTAGTTTTTTGCTATCCCTGACCACATCTTTTATACACAATCTTACAAATTTAATTTCAACTAAGTTATGTGATTGTTTGACCTTAATAACAAGAACTGAATAAGTTACTTGATTCTTTTTCTTTCAGTAAGGGACACACTTCACAGTCTATATCATCAAAAACATACCTTGCATGTACTAGTGTCTCACGGGCGACTCTGGCCAAGACATCAGCCGTCTCAACAAACAGCAAAGCTTGCTTATCAAGAAAAGCCATAATGTGCGCAGAGCGGTCCACTTTAGTGGCACTGCTAGCCCACTTCACTAGGGCTAACAAGCGTACAAACAACTGCCGTGTTCGCGCACTAAATTTGTATATCTCAATTTTTCGCTCCATATCCGTTTTACGGGGTAAACTGTAAACAAAAAACATTACCAAATAACATTTATGTCCCTATATTTCAAATAATGCTGACTATTTTACAGTATACTTACAGCTCTGCCAATACCGTAAGTTCATCGTAAGTCCTCTGTACGATAAAATCTATTAGTAACGCCAGCGATATGGAGCCGCCGCGGGGTCCACCACCTTCAGCACCTTGGGTGCATCCTTCTATTGCCACAGGCACCATGGTGCTGATAGTAATTACTGGAATAACCAAACCTACATGTGATAATTTATAATTAATACACCAATTATGGATATACACACATTTTTTAAACTGTTAATTGACTTATTGAATAGTTTAAGATTTTACAAGGAAAAATACTGAAATATAAACGCGACACTTTGCATTCTTATCTTACTGTCAGTGATAGAGTGAATGAAAAAGCGAATGAATTCTTTTTCAATAGGGATGTAGCTTGTGGCCACACTTCGATAGGAAATCGATTCTCTTTTTAATTTGATTCTTGATAGGATAAGGTAAGGTTTTAGTGTATCCAAAGAGAATATTTCAAAAAATTAAAATTAACAAAAGTTCTTGTTTAATCACAACACCTACTCAGCCACGACTCCACAAGCATAGGCCACGAGTTGCTCCCCAGTTTTCATCATCTGTGGTATCTAATGAATGATCATTGAATGAAATCTTAACGTTCCGTTTGAACTTTTTTAACCAAAACAAAAACATCTTTTTATTTCCACAATAATTTTCACCTGCACTAATATAACAATAAAATTCCATAGCTCAAACAAAACAACGCCACGTTTGAAACATCTTTTTTAAATTAGAAATTATATTTTTTGAGGAAAGGAACGTATGTAAGCTGTTTGACATGACAGAAGACAACCATTTACGTCAAGCTTCCAGGTTATTTTGGTAGTTCATGAGCGGCGCTGCTTGCTTAGGATAATGTCAAAAGTGTGTCAGATTCAGTACATTTCAATTTAGTTTCTTATTTCGCCGCCTTCCAAGATGTACTGGACTCAATAGACGTTCCATTGATAAAAAAAATTGTTGAATTAAATAGTGGTGATTACAGAACAGCCTTGTACACTGATATAACTTCATTTCTGTCTAATACTGCCTCTATTTACTATGAGCAAATAAAGTAATCGGTCGTCTTTCGGTCTCCGAATCAAGATATTTAAAAGAAGTGAATTGTTAAATTTATTGTGTGTTGTTTTCTTTCGTATTCAATTTTTTGTATGAATTCAAAAGTTTCTTTAACTATTTCGGCGTGATTACAAGTTTTCTGTGCCATACTTTTCATATCTGATGTCGTAAAACTAATTTTACGTTGCATTTGTTATAAAGTGGTGATAATCAATGTTCCTAACCGATTAAAATTACATGAACAATATCTTAAAAGGAAGCGCGTTTTTTTATCGTATTTTTTTTGCGGTGAACTTGTGCAGATCACGTGTAAATTTTCGGTACATTCAATTAGCTAGGATGGGTTTGTTAAGTGAAGGAAGTCCCCTGTCTTGGGATGAGACGAAGTCTCTGGCGGAGCACGTTCGGCAGCACGGCATCGAGCAGTTCATTAACCTGTACCTCAAGCTGCAGGAGCGCACAGGAGACGTGCTCAAATGGGGAGATGAGGTTTGTTTACTTACATACACTATTAACCCCATACTTCTCTCTAAAAGAGTGGCTATTCAAATAATTTTATAAACTACTAGATTTGTGTGAACGAGGATGATCCAGATATATCAGTTAATTTTAGTAAAATATTGATAAACAATGACAGCCTAATTTAATAGTATTGATAACAAACAATGCTAAAATTCATTTGATCATAGATTTGATTTGATGTCATTTGATAAATCAATTCAATAACAAATTTGCTTTGGACAGAATAAAATCCCAGCTTAGCTGCCTGCACACCAAGTAGTAACATGTTCATGAGAATAATTTGAAATTATTCAAAAATAAATTGTGAGATCACTCTCTATTTCATAATATTGAAAAATATGGTGTAAGAAGTGGTAGGAAAAACATTTTCACTAACTGATAGATCCAGGGTATAAGGTAGGGCAAAATTGTTAATGTTCCCAGTAATTCTCAGAAGGCTTGGACCCTAGATTAATTGTGCCTAGTTGGTCCACAGCCTACTCTTTTGAATTATCTGGACTTCATTCAAAGAAAATATTAAATTTATGTTAACTTTCAGGTGGAGTATATAATTGTAAAGTTTGATGATGAGAATGAGCGAGCCACAGTGAGTCTCAGAGCTGATGAGCTGCTGCCTCAACTGCAGGAGACAGAATTAAAAGATCCTCTAAGTAAGTAAAGAATGGTTTATTATTATGGGAAGCAGAATAACTTCTTTTTTTCATTTGAAATCCTAAAACTAGAAAACGGCTAAATTGTGTTGCAATCAGATTTCTAGATTCAATTTTTTTAAATCATAGAAAAGAAACTATTCTGGAATAACAACAAATTAAAATT
>NDFZ01001313.1:0-13444 GCA_002192655.3 Mamestra configurata | reverse complement strand
CTTCTAAAGGGTGGAATGCCGGGCAAGTCTCACGAGAATCAACCTTGGCGCATTAAAAAAACTCCGCGTGCCATATCTCATTATAATTGGTTACTAAATATTATGTTTGTATGTTTTTCTTTTAGGTTGCATTTTGAAAAAGTCGTTTGATACACATGGGCATTTTAGTGCTGGAGTTATTGTCAAATCTTTTGTATTTAAGCTTTTGTAATTTTGTTGACTTGATGCCTTAATAAAGAAATGTTATTATTATTGCTATATTTATGTACATATATAGGTACTAGGAGCATTACAAGTGATTAGAGATTGATGTAATCTCTTGAGTTACAACGTTCATGAGCTGCTTAACCAAAATCCTAAAAAACCACACTAGAACCCAGCTGCAAGCTCAAACTCCCCCATAATAACATTATTCACTTGCTTGACAAACTGTCCCAAGTCTGAATAAAGTTTCCTTAAAGCAAACTTAACGCCCGTAAAATTCTAGCAATTAACGTAATGGTAGGGAGATTGTTTTCCCTAATCTTTTTTGATGGAGAGATTCCTTTTACTTGTTAAATTGTGATAGAGACTTCAGTGGTTTGCGTTTACTGTGTTGCGATATGATATGGGTCTTACGTTGATAAGATTATTTAAAAATAAAAGATTTTGACCTCCTGTTGCCTATATTTTGCCCTTAATGAGTTTTTCTTTTATTTCTCATTTATGTCTATTTTTTAAATAAAATCCCCACAAAGCTTATGCTTAAAATTGTGTAGGAAATGATGAACAATAAATAATTATTATAACAAGAAACTCCGTAAAAGATCTGAACTTTTCGAAATCTCCATCTTAAAGGAACGCAATAATTATTTTTTCGTAAAGGGTTAAATTAGTATTAACCCTCTGTTTGCCGCTCCCAATTAATATTTCTACCGTTTTTAAATTGAAAAAGTTTTTAATTTAATATTTTTCGAAACCTTCCGGGAAGTTTGTGCCAATTTTAAATAAATCGATCTAGTGTCGAATGTCATAAGAAGCATCCGCAACTTTCTTCATCTGAGTAATTTCGCTGACTTCGATAAATTTTTTTCTTCTATTAAAAAAGTTTTTTTCTACCAACCGAGTAATTGGTGGAAGAAAATTTCCGTTTCAAGAACGGATGCCTTATTGTAAAATTAAAACTTTTCTTGCACTGAGGCCCAACCACTTATTCTAATTATTAGTTACCTAACACCAACTCATAATTCGGCTGGCCTGTCGGTCGAGTGGTTAGTGACCCTGACTGCTAAACCGCAGGAGGGTTCGATTCCCACCCAGGACAAATCTTTGTGTGATGAGCATGTTCATTTGTTCTGTGTCTGGGTGTAATTTGTCTATAATATGTATGTTTTTAGAAATATATAAGTATGTTTATCAGTTGTCTGGTTGCCATATCACAGGTTCTGCCTAGTTTGGGATCGGATGACCGTGTGTGAGATGTCCCAAGATATATGATATTATTATTATTATATTATATTATAATTTACTTTAAAATAGAGGCTCAAAGAAGAAAATATTAAAAATTCGTTGCTTTAAGTAAACATTTTTATTGGGTATCATTAAAAGTTGTCTAACTTCTAAACTGTTTTGTAACTTCTTAAGCGTTAGGTTGGTAGCACAACTAGAATTTGTGTAATTAAAGTGAAAGAGATCAAGAGCTGTTTTGTGTTGCCAGATTAAACTAAGAAGGTTTTAAGCTGCAATCACTTTTGAGACCAAAGAGTGAAATAAAAAGGTTTTCAATTAAATGCATTCGACCTTTCAGCGTCGGCTAAACAAATGGTACTAAGCGGGAGACGAGCGAGTATTTTATTTTAAGCGGGATAACGAATGATTCTGCTGCTTGTAAAGGAATAGTAATTAAATTCTATCTGTTCGAAGTCACTGTAGAAGATTGTTCACTATTTCCGTTAGGTACTCATTATTTTGTCAAGTCATCTATGGAAGTAAAGCATTTTCTATTTTTCCTAGTCGGTTTATCATTCAGCCGAAAGACATCCAAGTCTTGGGTGAAGTGAGAATCGACCGGCTGGGCTTCTCGCATGTTGTATGTTTTATGTTCTATTTATTATAGGTTATCTTATAGGTTATAGAGACAAATACAAATTCCTTCAGTGGCCACTATGTAGTTTGCGTAGGTCGGAATAACAATTACGGTCACATCAGGTGGACTATTGATCATAATAGAACATTGCATGTTAATCATGCATCGAATAGACAGCCTGTTGCATCTTCAAGCACACTCAAGATTTCCATAGTATTATACGAAAGTCTGTGCTCAATAATTCGAGTACTGAAGCTAAACTATACTTAACTTAGAAGTTTGACGTCATCATGATCGTTTCAGCCGTGTCACCACTTCGAAGTGACCTGTGTGTCAATTGAGGTATGCGGAACAGAGAGTAGAGTCCTGCATACCTCCACTAAAATGGGAGGATCCTCCGACCAGACGGTTCTTGTGTCTGGTGGACAACTGCCCGATAGTTGATATTCGGACTGTTGTATATGTTCAAATTGTACGGAGAACTTTGATTTTGTTGGTCGTTCGTCGCTGACAGGATTGATGACGTTGCGGTTGTTTTTGTTGCCGGACGAATTTTGCTTCTTAGTTTTTCATGTGGCGTCAATGATGCCGCTAAATCTCAGCATCCAGCAGATTTTGTCGCGACAATCACAAGTCATTGGTCCACCTTGTCGAATGCCTTCTAATGTTACGTCTTCTGGCACGTGACTAAAAAAAGAAAATTGATGATTTCATCACAAACGTTTTTTAATACCATTATCTGTAAACGATTTTAACCGACTTCAAAAAAAGGAGGAGGTTCTCAATACGGTACGCGTTTTCTTTTTTTTTTTGTATGTTTGTAACCTTATAACTCCGGTTATTAATGAACAGATTAGCAAAAACGAATATTATTTGAAAGGATATACTTTCCGATTATTCCCATAGAAATTTCATCAAAATCGGTTCAGTACTTTGGTTTTGAAATTGAAATAGCAAGAAATAAATATGTCATCCAAGTAAACAAAATTGCTTATTTTGCTTTCCTGTGACTTTGCAATGGTGTTTTTAGGTGTGGGATACCACTAAAAAGTGAAAAATAAAAAACATTTTTGTGCAAAAAAATACAAGTGACTTTCATTTCGGAAGACGGTGTTAAAATAAGAAGAAACAACCAAAAACACCGACTCTCGCTGGTTTTTTTTTAATCAAAGAGTTAGTCTAAAGTGAAAGCAAATTATAGAACCATAAAACAACACAGTTACATTTCAGCTAAAAGCGTACACTTAAAGCAAGCGCTACGAAAACCTGATCTTTTCAAAACACAGGTTTAACTTAAACCTTTTCCCAAAGAATTCAAACTTTTCAAAGTAACACAGGTCAGACTGAACTAAGCCATCTATCCTCTCCTAAGTTACATACCACCGCTTACCTCAGATTGAGTCACCTACCGAAGTATTCCTTTGGTAAATATTCCGGAATCCTCTCCCTAACTAAAGGGCTTATTAATTCCGAGGAATTCTGATGTCCTTACTTTGAGTAGGCAGGTAGGCCCGAGGTCACACAAAGGACCATCCATTTATATTGAGAGCTCTCCGCCTGTTAGCATAAATAATTTCGTCAACAGATGTAGGTACTTGTACGTAATTGTTGGGAATTAAGAAAGTAAACGAAGGTTGTCAAGGTTTAAATATAAATTGGAATGTTTGAAACGGAAGGAGACGTTTTCTTTGAGGGTGTGCAGAGGAAATTAGGGAAGTTTGAGGGCGAATTTCGTTCTTTTCTTTAACTTTCTATATTGACAAATTCCTTAACGGTGTCTTTTGGCACTCATATAAATACAATAATATATTAATAATAATACAATAATAATAATACGTTTATTTCACCACAATATATAACAGAAACATTTACATATTTAATTGCCAAGTAGGACAACACTGAAAATATTGTGGGGACTGGTACCTAAGCTAGGCACCAGTCCCCCAGGCCTTTGTTCCAGGTCACCAGGGTCTCCACTCCGTATTACTATGTACGTATTACTATATTCCATGACGCATACTTAATTTTAAAATTACTTCAAAGTCAATGTCAAAGATATTTATTCGCAGTAAGTAAGTAATTATGTGGATGTTATACAATCAGGTAACAGTGGTATATTACAGTTTTAGTATCACCGTATTTTACCTTTCAGCATGCAAATATAGAAACAAAATAGAAAATTGCAACAACAAACAGTTATAATAATAATGAAGAAGGCAGTACTCCTCGATACGGCTCGTATTGTGAGGAGGTTCCTTTCTCTGGAACCCTAACCACCGGTAGCTTGGACTCTGCTCCCGACACCGGCGGACTACTACTTTTTATATTTTTAAATGTTTTTTTTTTTTAATTTTTTAATGTTTTTTTAAATAAATATTTAAAAATGTAAATTAGTATGTAAGGAAAATAAATACAGAGAATAATAATAAAACATTTATTTCAGAATCAATTTCCATAATTTGTTAGTACCAGTATATAAATGACTTATATCTAGTGTTAGTAAATTAACTAATCTAACGGGTAATTTTATAAATTTTAAACTAAGTAAGTACACCCGCTAGAGACTCTCCCATCCCAATCTACTTCACTGCATGGAGTCGTATCCAGCGTCCTAGAATCGGAGAGTCCCAGCGGTCTGCCAACGTCCTCAGGATAGTATTGGGGTTGGGGGTATGTTAACTATTAAGTTCATAAAAATCAATCCTGAATCGAATATGACATACATTTCTCGTATGAAACAACCATCTACAAGTCTACACCAATGGGTAATGTCCCGCAAAAAAACTCATCCCATCACTTTTTTGCTACTACTACTACCGTAACCTATAAATTTCCCCCTTTATAAGCTCATTTTGCACGTAACCACACTACTTTCCGATCAAAACTCTCGTGTAGCGATCGCCAATTAACGAACACAAAACCATTTAAAGTACATAGGATCATTATTGGTTTCAGGTTGACCTGCTGAGATTTATTTATAGCCCATTTACGATAGTAGTCTGGGAGGCCGGGTTTAAAAATGTTACTTTAAGTTTTCGTCAATCAGGCACAAAAAGCAGATATATTTTTGATTGGTTTGGATTATTCAATCAAATTCTGAATTGTTAGTTTTTCCTTACCTACATAAAATAATGTAGAACAATTAATTTTGCTGAGCATACTAGCCGTTAAATCAGCCTAAACAGCTCTCGAAACCGCTTAGCAGCTTAAAAATGCAGAGAAACTGCTATTATTAAGTTTTATAATATTGTAATATAGTAATAATATAGTAAGCAGCCAAACTAAAGTGGGAGACCCAGGCGAAGATGGCGGGACGAGCTTGACGCCTATAGGCAAGATTGGTCCACACTTGCCCAAAGCCCCGGCTTTAATACCTCCTTTTCTTCCTTATATTCCTCCCGAGGAATGGAAGGAAGAAAGGACACAATTGCCTAAAATATAAATCGAAATATTATAAAGAGAAAGGATTTATTTGTTTGTTTGTTACGATTTGGCTCAAAAACTTCTCAACCGATTTTAAATATTCTCTCGCCATGAGAAAGCTGCACTATTAACTTAATGCATAGGCTATAATACAATTTAGAAAAATTAGAGATCCCCACTAAAATTGCAGTAATGTAACCCAAAGTAGCAACATTTTGCCTAATAAGAAAATGCACTACGTAATGTACTACATGTTTAAAGTATTTTAAAGTACTCAGTATTATATATAAAAAAGCCCGTAAGCGTATATGTCTAACTATTATGGTTAAGTCACAATTACCGCTTTTTGTTCAAATTATTCAATCAAAACCAGGGTAGAATGGGAAAGTGTTGATTGTGGCATCATGATATTAATCCTTATCCATGTAATGGTTCCATAATAAGGTTAATTATGTACATGTAAATAAAACTTTAAATTTTTCTAATCTAACCTTTCGTTTAAAAGTTTGTTATGTTTATAAAAGCGAAAGGTCACTCACTGATTTTATTCACGAAATCTCAGAAACTACCGGATCTATGAAGATGAAATTTGGCACGGAGGTAGATTATGCATAGGAGACGTCAGTTGAGAAAGGATTTTAAGAATTTTGCAAAGTGAATTGTTTAATAATCTTCAAAACTTTTTTTTGTAAATCACATTTCAAGTTGGTGCCAGTGATGCACGTTTCTTGACATAGGATGGCTGTCATTTTCATGGTAATGGGGTCAACTCTATACTGTGCGTGGCCCGACACGCTCTTGGCCGATTTTGACTAACAACATTACGAATTATTATCTGATCATCTGATTCACAAACATATTGTTATACAATTTATTTACATACACGCTAGCTCCCTGACTAGATGGGTATAGTTAAATTCGAATTTAACTTCGATATCATGTGCTGTTCAGTATTAACAATCAATTTCCTGTGTTATGGCTCGGCTCCCTCTTTGATGTTGACCGGTGAAAGTTGATTTCTTGACCCTTCGTCTTATGGGGAAAGATGGGGAAATTGGTTTTTCAAGCATAAAATCAGAGGAAAATGTGGTTTTAAAGGAAACTACAGATTTAGTTTTATGATAATAACTAGCTTCTGCCAAAGGCTTCACCCGCGTGAATGTTAGAAATAATTAATTCCAAAGGATTATACTCCCGGTTTATAAAGCCTTTGTACCATTACAGACTAAAATCTATCTCTGTGGCAAATTCCATCCAGATCCGTTGAGCCGTTCTAATTACGGATCCGTGATTGAGGGTAACAAATAAAAAAACACAAACATTCGCGTTTATATAACGTGTTCCTTTTGATATCCCATAGCTTTAAGGTTACATTATTTGAATAGAAATAATGTTTAATGTCTAAGAAACATGGTTTCGATAGTTCCGCAAGTAACACAAAACTTAACTATTTATAATTCAAAACATGTCACCAGTATAACAAGTCTTTAAGCACCTAAATGTCATAAGTAAGGTCAGTCATCCACTAATTAAGGCACGACGTTGTCGTTTTTCAGGTAAAGTCACTTTTCATGGACAGTCGCAGTTTTGTCGAATTATATTGGAGGAGAAATGAAAAAGAAAAAAAAAATTGAATTGTAAAATATTTCATTTGCTGTTCGATTCTTTTAGGTGGTCTGATTAATGCAGTGTTATGAGATATCAAAAGGAACCCGTTGTAAGATATGTAATATGTGAAATGCTATTACATGGTGGTGAAGTTGCTTTGTGGCTTTGCTAGAATTGTTTTTTATTCAATGTCTGCAGTTATATATATGTCACCGGAAAATTGCAGACTCCGTAAGATTGCAATATATCTTTATCAAATTATAATATCTCGATATATTATGAATAAAAATTGTATTCAATAACTCCCATCCAAATTCAATAGTTACTAATATATCCGTGTCTTATTAAGAAAAAATAATTTACAATTTCGATATTTTACAATCTTACGGCGTTTGCAATTTTCCGGTCCTGACTGACTCACCAACGCCCAAACTAAAACCCTTGGGTCTAGAAAGCTAAAATAAATTAAAAAAATATATAATTTGTACAGCGGATAGGGTTCGATAATATTTTTAATGATACATTTTTCACGCAGGCAGAAGTTATTATTTTTGTAAATATCGAAAGTAATTTCTGCCAAATTAATTAAAATTAACTTAAAAGAAATTCCAAGATTTTTTGGTTCACGTAACAAACAATAAATTCACAAATTAAAACATGTTTAATCTAACTTAGAAAAGATTTTAAATTCTAATTATTAAAATGAAAATTACACAATTAAACATAATTGTTTGGAATGAGTTTTTCTTAAATTAATTAGAGAAACTATGCAGGAATAAACACATTCAATTATTCACAAAATCTTTTTCAAATGAAATAATTTTGTTTTATTCACTAAGGCATATCAATCTAAATTATGAAAAATGAATGCCCCCAAAACTGGATTTACATGCATAAAAAATTAAATAATTAATGAGAATAAAGCGTCTACTGCTTTATTTATTTACTCAGTACATAATTTAAGATACATTTACTGAAGTTCAATTAAGACTGCTTTTATAAAATGTTTTTGATTATTTATTAAAAAAGCTTAACAACTTTAATGATCCTATTAATATTTATAAACGTTTCGTGAAAGGCTAGAATTTTCTCAAATTGTTTTCTTGTTGAAACGTTGGTTCAAGCAATTATTTCATCTTGACTTAAGATTGTACCTAAGAAATCTCAACTGTTATTTTTAATTCTCATGAGTATCTAAAGTCCGTAATACCCATACGCGTAACTCGCACGAAAGCATGCCAGCTTGCATTTGCTAATCATTACAAATTTCACCTTTAAATGGTTAAGGCACATCATTCCTGAACATAGCCCCCCTCAAGCAATACAACACCCGCATCTCCGTAAACGAAGTCATCGAAAGAACCATTGCTTTGTGCTTCCAGAAGATTTTCTCGACCTTCACCAGATTACCGGTAGTCCATGTAAGAAGCCTACCAACGCTGCGCCTTGCGACATGCGGTCCTTTTGACCCCATTGACTCACTGTTCTTCGAGCAATGTTCCCTGCACACTACCCCTTGCATGCCTACACAACGGTCTTAATATTTCTATTTCAGTAACGAACTGTTTAAGTGACGGCAATCGAGATGCCTTCGATGGACAGGGCAAATTGGAGGCGGCGGCAGAAATTTCGAGAATGCGAACGATCGTCATTCTTACACCCATTATCAAAACACAGATATGGTGTTGTAGGTACCGTAAAACGGGGTGGGTAGAAATGCAAGGGTGAGTGAAAACGAAACTTTTATTGGGATTTTCACATAAATACCATATTAGTCGTTTCTCACAAAGCGTCCATTTAAAATAAAATAACTGATAAAAAATTGGAGTTCTTCATTGCTGCAAACGATATTTAAATAACGCGAAAATTCCAATCAAAGTTTCGTTTTTATTCGCCCCATAATTTCTATCTACCCCTTTTTACCCGGTATTCGATAAATTAGAAATATGCTTGTGAAACTAGCGCATAAGGAGGTTAACTTTAAGAAAAGAAGCAAACCAAAGGAGAGGGAACCTACTATTCTCCAATTTGAAAATACTACATAAACCGAATAACATCCATGGCAGTTCATATTTCAACTCCATAAATTGTCTTGAGCTCCACAATCAAAGTTTAACAGTTTCTTGTAAGCGGATCTGTAAACACGACTGTGTTAGTCACGATATATTGAAAACCAACTACCGTTAGACATGCGAGGATGGTACGAGTATAATGCATGAACATGGTTTTCGTATCGAAGCAAATATTGTGATTTGAAAAGGCACCCAATAGAAGGAAACTTAATGACGGAGACCTTGAACTTATTAATGTTACTACTCTAGGTTACTACTATTAAGGTTACCACTCTACTACTCTATTTAAATAATCGGCCAAGTAAGAGTCGGACTTGCATATGAAGATTTCTATCCCATAATCGAAAAAACCACTTACCTGACATTAAAATAAAAAATGGCAGGGCTTGTTCTTGCAGTACCAACAATCAGTTTACCTATTACGGTTCAGTTTATGAGATACAGCGGGTTAGCCGGGTCCTGTGCTTTTCTTTGAATGAGGCAAGGTATCTACGTCCGGCAGTGGACGACTGATTTGAAACTAATTGTTTAATAAAACTCATGTTTGGTCACAAGATTAATACCCAGTGTTTTAGTTTAAAACTTGTATGTAACTAATAACAATAATAAAGCAACTGAAAAAACTTAATAAAAGGATATTTTTCAAGTATTATAAACTGTGGAGCGAAATAGAAATAACCAATTGAATCTTCACACGACGCACTAACATCTCTAGGCACTATGTACTATATTGCTGTAGCTGGCGTAGCACAAGCATTTAACTACAAAGCGATTATCTCTGACGTCATCAGAACGCTGAGCTCGTCTAAAACTGGCCGGACTTAATAATAAATCGGCCTAAGATCTGACAGAATGCTAATCCGAACCAAAATATTGACCTATTTCTTTTTGCTCCTTACTTAGCAAGATTAATCCGCGGACCACACTTTTTTTTTTCTACTTCCACTATGACTATTTAAGGCTTCCTTTTTGTGAAAAAATTGTGCAGATTTTCATCAAGAATGAACCTCAATTTTACGTTATAAAATTAAGGGACACCAAATAACTTGCTTTATTGAATAAAACCCTGAACATTGGAAGTAATAAGTTTTGTAAAGAATTTACTAAGCATCGGGAAATTTCTGAGCCCTGAAGGAACGGGATTAAATATTTGCTCAAAATAACTTTGTTTAACCTTTAAAATTGATTCTATATTTTAATAAAAGTGCGTAAGTACCTACCTACTTATTTTTCAAAAAGTTTATCCGCATATCCTAAAATAGCTGATGGATTTTATTAAAATAATCTGCCTTTGTCACAAAAATGATAATGGCACAATATTATTTTGTAAACGAAATCCTTTGTCATACAAATGTCTGCAATATATGCAAATATTCGGCTCATATTGGTTTTTTTGTCGCCATTAAATTACAGTGAAACAAATAAATATTTTTTCGGTAAATAACGGAGTATTTATTCAATTTTTCGCAAACTCATCAACGTTGCGTGGGAAATTGAGACTGGAAATAAAATAAAAATAAGCAATTAGTGGTCAATGGACAGCTGAAGCGTTAAAAGTAATTAGCGGTATGCGGGGGCTGCGAGGAGCGATTGTGGTCGCCACCATCGAAGCTCCGTGGTCAAAGAATTGGACTTGTATTTTTTATGACGTTTTATGTGAGATGGTGCAATTAAAAATATCGTATTTAATGTTTTTAACCGACTTCAAAAAAATCTGTTTAATTTTTTTTATGTTTGTTGTGTAACTCCACCATTTATGAACCGATTAGATTTTTTTTTTATCTGATCTGAAATGATATACTTTCCCATTGGTCCCATAGAAATTCATCAAAATTTTTAAAATACGATGAAACACCGATTTCCGAATTTTTCATTTGGAAGTCGGTTGTATTTTTATTAAAAAAAAGTTTTTTAGTTTTATTTTTCTTTTATCGTTGGAAGAAAAAATCCTAGTTTACGTATACTTCATTATTTTTAATGTGGCATGTGGGTGACGGCGGTAACATCTGCAATATCAGAAACATCACAGAGTGTTGCCCACTATAATAGGTATAGGGAGTTAAGTTCCAAAGAGCTTTTCAATTAAACTGTACAATTTCGATAATCCGACTGACTTTGCGATGGATACCTGAAAGGACCCACAATCTCTGTAGCCTGGCAACTAAGTTCACGGCAACAAAGGCCGCGTTTCAAAGACTTTGAGATCCGTGTTTTAAGCTGCCCGTACTTGCATGCATCATCTGAAGAGCGCAGGACATTCTCTCCTTCATGGGCTTGAAATTATTTGAGTAACTTGTATTGATGATCTTTGACCCGCATAATAAAAGATTTAAAAAAATATTAAACAAAAAATATAGTTACGAATCTATTTCAGAAAACCAATTACAAAGCATTTTATTTTTCATCGTTAATAATGACTCCAGCATCAATTGAAGCGCGAATAGCAATCAGTGCTGCGGTCAGTACAATTAGCTAATGTGGTCCTGAATCAAAAGAGAAAATGGTCAATATTGCGTTTGATGGTTATCTTTTATTCTTTTTGTAGTGGTGTGGTCAGAATAATTTAGATTTATATGTGACATTACATAGTGAAACTGATTTGTTTTGTGTTAGAGTTTCGGTTGATTAGTGGGTATTTTTTTTATTAGCTAGCTGACCCGCGCAAATTCGCCTGCGTCACATTTTTCATTAATGCTCCGCTCTTATTGGTAGTTGCGTACTGATATATAGCTTATACCTTCCTCGACAAATAGGCTATCCAACCCTAATAGATTGTTTTCAATTCGTACTAGTAGTTTCAGAGATTAGCTCAAACAAACAAACTCTTCAGCCTTATTATATTACTATATACTAATACAGTAATATACAAATATTAGTAAATACTTATGTAATAAGGCTGTAGAGTTTATATAATATGTATTAGTATTATAATAAGTAAATTATAGATTAAAGGCATATTTTTTTATTGATTAAATTGTGTGTGTCTTGATGATGAAAAGTTAGAGCGTCACACTGCTACAACTTCCAAACTCCGGGCTTCTTTTTTTTAAGGTTGGGAAATCATCAAATGACTATTGCCGCTCTGGGCGGAGCGGAAGGGAGTGTCAGACTCTTCCTGACTAAAACCCATCCGTGTTCCTCCAAATACCCTATGCGTTCCAGGGAAACTCCGGGCTGCTTCTGCGAAATTCTTTACAGAAAAACACAGTTACACTTTTTTCCCGTCCTAGGAATCAAACTCAGGACCCCACGTTTGGCAGGTGCTTTTACTACCTCGAGATCAACGAAACGGGACAGTTACAGAATAAAGTAGTAACTGAACCCTATTACTAAGCTTCCGCTGTCCGTCCATGCGTCCGTCCGTCTGTCAGTGGGCCGTAAATCTAAATAATAATAGGTAGACAGTTGTTGTTGGTGACAGTTGTTGTATTCTAAATATACAGAGTGTGTATTTCTACTGCCGCTATAACAAAAAATAATAAAATATTAAATTAAAATTAAAGGAGGCTCCCGTATTAGAAACGTGTTTTTTCGGTTAATGGTACGGAACCTTTCGTGTGAGAGTCGGACTCGCACTTGGCAAGTTATTTTTTTTATTGATCGCTTCCCGTTTTTCCGCGATCTCAACTGATGGAAAGCGATGATGTGGTCGACGATGTAGCACGCGTACCTACTTATTCACTGTTGACTGAAAGATCCCCTTTTAACAAGGCTGGTAGATCCAGTGTCAATGGATTTATTGCAAATGTTTTGAGAATAGAGTTTGTAAAAACTGGCATTTGGTAGGTCTAGAGCTTTCGTCTTGAAAGTTTAGTTTTTTGAAGGCAAATAGACAATCAAACAAAGATTAAGAATAGTATTTATTTACAAACAAAAACTTTTTGCAAAATAGAATACAACCTACTTCCAAAAAAAAAACACTACAAGGTTTGGTTGTTTCTTCGTATTTTAACACCGACTTCCGAAATTTAAGTTATTTTAAGAATTTGAAGTCGGTTTAAATAATAATGAAATCTTTTATCGTTATTAATAGTTAAATTAAAGAAAAACTATTAAACAAACGAGATAATGCAGTGCCATCAATCTAAAATAATCATTTAACGAGATTTATGTATTGTGTATTCAAAACTATGATATTTCACTGCGAGAGACAAAGCCTCAACCGCTTTGAAGATAAGAAAACCATTTAGTATAGTTAAGATAACTTCAGTTACAGGGGTCAGCTGAGAACAATATATTTAGGTAAGAAATCATAAACAATGGCGAAGATCTTTGA
>NDFZ01001311.1:0-13435 GCA_002192655.3 Mamestra configurata | reverse complement strand
ATGTTGATGTGTAAACATGCAAGCGATCACGGGCAGACATTCGGTTAAACATCTCCGGTTAACTCCCAAAGGGTTATCGTAGTCACTGTCGTTCATACATAGCTACATACCACACAAATACCGCATTACGTACAGTTACTTACGTACTAGAAGTGTCTTTTACGAGTAACTAGGTGAACTTATGTCCAGCGTAAACGTTGCCCGACGCTTCACTTAGCATTTTACGCATTAGGCAAGACTTAGACGTGGCGTAGCAGATCTATCATAGACATTGCGTGGCAGTGGTGTCGTAGACGTGGCTTAGCAGATTTGATTTAATTTGATGTGCGATATACGCTGCCTAGCCGATGCGTCGTAGACGCCGCGTAGCAAATGCGTCGTAGACGCGCCGTAGCACATTCGGCATAGATGCGTAGCCAATGAGACGCCGCGTAGCAGATACAACTATTACGCGTAGCAGATGCGACGTAGATGCCGTGTAGCAGATGCGACGTAGACGTGTAGCAGATGCGTCGTAGACGCCGTATAGCAGATGCGACCTAGACGCGGCGTAGCAAGTACCACGTGGACGAGGCTTAGCAGACACGTTGCAGGCGAAGCATAGAAGATACACCGTAGCAACGCGCAGCAGTCGCATCGTGCATCGTAGGGCGACGCCACAACACTGCGTTGCGGCGGCGCATCGCAAACATCTAATTGTATTTGTATTGCTGTGCGAGGTCGTTTTTGAGATACGACGCCGCAACGCAGTCTTGTCGCCTCGTGTGACAGAGATAGACGCTTNTAGACGCGGCGTAGCAAGTACCACGTGGACGAGGCTTAGCAGACACGTTGCAGGCGAAGCATAGAAGATACACCGTAGCAACGCGCAGCAGTCGCATCGTGCATCGTAGGGCGACGCCACAACACTGCGTTGCGGCGGCGCATCGCAAACATCTAATTGTAATTGTATTGCTGTGCGAGGTCGTTTTTGAGATACGACGCCGCAACGCAGTCTTGTCGCCTCGTGTGACAGAGATAGACGCTAGAGCAACGCTGAAGCTACGCCCGATGCAAACGAATTTTAGGTTTGGCTTACATACTCTGTCGTAAGTTTGATCCTCGCATATATAGTGTGGTTGTACACGATTACACCTCTGCCTATCCCTTCCGGGAATTCCGACGTCACGTAATTTTTTTTTCATGTATTTAACAAAACAAGAGTTATACAACGATACCCTAAACAAAAAACATCGAACAATCACCAAAACTTGAACCATCCATCAAAATAAATAAATTGGCGAATCTTCAGTTAAGCAAAATAATACCTACTTTTAAACGCAGCGGGCATCAGATAAACTTGATTAATCTACCAAGAAAGTTTACGTTCTTATTATAATAAACTAATTAATGATGGAGGCGAACAATTCATTATCGAAGCAAAACTGCCTTCCAAACAATAATGATAATGAGTATAATTAATTATGGAAAGTTGGTTCAAGACGTACGTACCTACTGAGGGGTTGGTGGGTGGTGGAGGAAGTACTACGAGAAATAGGGTTGGAGAAGGTATTTTACTGCCAATTTGTTCTGAGCACAGTTTTGTCAAAAGACAGTGCTTTAAAACCTCGTGGGGCTTGCGATCGTGCCGTTTTCTATTGAGAAGGTTAAACTTCTCAGTCTCATACTCTGAAGTTTAATCTATTATAAACCCGAGTTTTGATACCCATCCCCGTAGGAATTTCGTAAATCCTCTCTTAGTGCTCCCCTACACTCCCCTAGGAACCTACATGCCAAATTTCAGCGTTCTACGATCCGTAGTTTCGGCTGTGCGTTTTCTGTCAGTCAGTAAGTCAGTAACGGAAGAATTTTTATATTAGGATGTGTTCAAAGTAAGTTGTTAGCGGTAATCCTGTCAAACCGACTTCAAAACAAAAAGAAGTTATTGGCAAAACCATTCTAAAAACTTCATCTCCACATCAACCACTGACTTTAATCGAATCGTCACCAACTCATTTGAAGCAAATCTTAATTAGTAGGTCCTAACCACTTTGATAGACAAGACAATGCCCATAAATTAAACAATTGTCTTGACATTTATCCACTGCTAATGTAACATCTACATCATACATTCACTTACCCAAAATGCCGCATCAACCTTCACCGCGCTCCATGTCCCAGGGGTGCGAGACGGTAGGTCAACCCGTTGTCGCGCTGATGGCTCTAATCATTATTACTTATAATTAAAATTCAGATGGAAGTATCTATTGTTCTTCATAGACGCTCTTTGTTTTAGTTCGAGTGTGGTTTGGTTCGGCGACGCTCAATTGTTTTTGTTTGTGGTTGTTTTGGAGGTGAATTGGTTGTTCCCGTTGAGTCGGTTGGACGTGTTTCCAAGTAGTTATAAAGCTACGATGGCTGTCTCAATAATAATAATAGGCTGCACACAACGCTAACAGTCAGACAAATAAGCCAATGACGTTCCTAATGCTGCGTTTACGAGGGCAATTTTTGAAGCAATTATTGCTCAGCAACACGCATGGATCAATCTGGAGTAATTAGTGGAGCAATGCGGAACAACTTCAACTTTTGTTTCGGCAATGTTGTTTCTAATTGCTCCATTCCATATTGCTCTCTCTGTGTTTTACTTAATTTTCCAACTAAACTACTCGCGTATTGCCTAGTTTCTTGGAGTTTCTCCATATCGCTCAATGTTGCCATTGCAAAACATTTCGCCAAATTAACGCGTGCTGCCGTGCCGTCAATGGCTTGATATTTTATGACGTCACAATCGAACAGTATTACTTATATTTGATCAATTTTCATTGCCCGTGTAAACGTAGATACCATTAGTTTTACATTAGATACTCAAAATAGGATATTTTCAGTCTAATGAAACGACAAATTTACTGACTAATCTTTCAGGGGGTAAAGTACTCGTGAATATGATGATCGAGTTTCACTATGGATACAGATCTGGGCCCTACTATGAAGTCTTAAAACGATCGAGATTCCGCTCCAAGAGAAAGACGAAGCTGTACATAGCGTATAGCATTATTCCTTTTACAACGTCGGAATTGGATGGCATTAGCACGTCATAGTAGGGCACCTGACAGATAAAAAAAACTGCTTTTGACTACGGTACATTTAAAGTTCAAGAACAACTTTATTTCTCATAAAGAATTGCATACATAATTCACTTACTGAGAAATAATATCTAAAACTAAGATTAATAATTAGAGCGCACAGATGTATGTACGTATATAGAATAACAAAGCAAAATAGCAAAGAAAAAACAAATGTGGGTAAACTGATAACATTTACCTATCATTTGTGATTAAAACTCACCCTGTGCAGTGTTCGTGTCCAAAATCCCATTAATCACTCAAAGCCATTTCTCTGAGAAATTGTACATAATCTAATAATAATACCTAAATCTCATACCAAGAACTGCTAAACCATACTTGGTACCTAATACTCGTACATATTAGAGAAAACTCGTTAGTCGACACTGCGATAACCCTATCAAGGGTAACGCATTTCAATTAGAAATCGTCGTAACTGCTAAACCAGAGATACATTTCGCAGGTCCACCACGTTGTACGCACGATAGCCACTCATTATTAGCTACCTACACTGATATTTTCTTTATGAGCTCAATAATCTACGCTAATTGCAGTTTATCTTCGATTCTGCAGTATGTTTTCGACACGTGTGAAGTAGGTTCTTTGTAACTGGTATTTTAGACCTAATACTAATTCGAAAACCTTTACGGAAACAAGTGAATCAAGGCTTTTTTTACTGAAAAGCAATGTTGGATATCTCATGTAAGTTTGGTGTAAGCTTAGCCTACAAAATAAAAAGTTTTATGACCCTAAAAGTCAATTTGTTTAATCTAATCTCTGGTAAAATTGTCACTACACAAGGTTATCGACAAAAAACTTTAGTAGGAATCCAAAAACTGCACCCATCTGTAGTAAAACACGATTTCGAGTTTCATTATATATGAAAGAAAAACTTATTAATCAAACACAACAGAATCACCCCTGTAACCCTAAAACGCCAACGGTACATTATCTAACGTATCCTAACCAAATCTAAGTACAGGGGTTGCGTAAAGAGGCATAGGTTCGCTCATTAGGCCCGTGGTATCGTCCATAAATACATTATCGCGGGCAGACGAAGCCGGGGCAAAGGGGGTAAGGCCGCGGCCAGCCGGTGGGTTATCGAATTAAAACTTCACTAGCAATAGTTGAGTTGAACAGCGTATTAATACACCATGTATAATTCGTGCGCCCTGGACAAACTTAAGAGTTTTCCATTTGGGTCGACACGGGATTTTGTAATATTTTTAATTCGACTGAAAGTTATCTCTAAACTACCGGCGTTTTTATTTACATTGGGCTGCAACTTTGTTAAGATTTATTTAAATGAAATGTAATAAATTAGTTAATGTATTACCGTACTGAATCACAGCAATTGTTCGTATATGGTTTATCATTTATTATATTACTGCCTATGGCCCTAGTAACTTGGGGTAACCGTAATACGTTTTTATTATATTATCCCTTGTCAAACGTAACCAAACAATACACCCGTATTTTCATAGCTGACTTTTAACAGCATTAACTTTTTGACAAACTTTTCCTCTAATTACTTCATACCACAACCTTTCCAATTTCAACGACATGGTCAACAATATTATTCCCTAACATAGTCGACATGTCGATCACGACACAATGTCGTGTGTCGACATCAATGGAGAACGCGCCGTGGGCGGCGGCTGGGCGGCGCGAAGGAACGATCGAGGTAAGGGTACCGGCTACGTAATTAGATTTTCAAAGTCCGAATACACTGCTCGTACTTGTCTTCATAATAATGTGAGCGGATTTAGTGGGGTTGATACTTTCATGTTATTTTTATTTTATAAATCGTTTCGTCTCGCATACACCGGATTCCCGATTTCGTCACCAGGTCATCGGATTTGGATCAATCTTAAATGTCCAGAAATGGACGTCTTTCTTTAATAAATTAATTCTGGGATGTGGAGTTGTATTATTAACTATTAATTCATGATGTGTCAATAATTTATCCTTACCTGATATTATTAAAAACAACAGATACTTGTGTCATTTGTGTACTTGTGTATTTTTTTTTTAATGTTGGCAATATACTACTTCGAGTATTTGAACACTTTTAGTATATTATCTTGTCTTCTTCTTGCTTATACAATCATTGAATAGTTTCTAGCATCATCTTTTCATGGTTGTGTCTAAAGGTCTTGTTCAAGTCCATTTGAAGTCCTCCACTGGACTTAGTCGCCATGATAACGGAGAAAAAAAATTATTAATGTCAAAAAATAACAAGCTATAACTGACAATTTGATGCTTTGAGGCGGTTTCATGACTTGGAATATAAAAATAAACTTAGTTAGTCTGCACAAACTAAAAAACCGGCCAAGTGCGTGTCGGACTCTCACACAAAGAGTTCCGTACCATAACCCNTTTCATGACTTGGAATATAAAAATAAACTTAGTTAGTCTGCACAAACTAAAAAACCGGCCAAGTGTGTGTCGGACTCTCACACAAAGAGTTCCGTACCATAACCCAAAAAAACACGTTTCTTGTATGCGAGCCCTTTTAATTTTTATTATTTATTGTTAGCGCGGCAATAGAAATACACACTGAATATTTCAACTGTCTACCTATTACGGTTCTTGAGATACAGCCTGCTGACAGACAGACGAATGGACAGGCTTAGTAATAGGGTTCTGTTGTTTACCCATTGGGTACGGAACCCTAAAAACAAATTGCGTGGAATAAACATTTTCAATCAACAGTTAAGTATGCAAATGACTTCCTGATAAATAAAACTACATTTACTAATGCTATTTTACATTCCCAGAAAGTAATGTGGAATAACTAAAAATAACCTCAAGTATCAAAACCTCTAACTCAGCAGTCAACATCGAGGTATTGGATATTTAGTTTGCTTTGGGCCGGCGGGGCGCGCGGGACGGGGTGCTTAAGTCCAACTATAAATTAGGTAGGGTACAGTTTCATTAATCACCCATACGCCGTTATTATTAATTAACCCCCTTTCGAAGTACCGACAGAATTAACTATCGACCCTACCCCCAACCCCTCGCGTCAACTTTTAAGTTTGAGCTTGTAAAAATTTTTAGTTTGCATTTTTGTTATAGTTGCTTGGCTTGCGAAAGTCAGTAAGGTCGCTTTCTTTTTGTTAACTTTCTAAGAACTAGACTTTAAAAACAACACTGCAATATACTCCTTGGTCACTTACGTAGCTAGAACTACAAGAAAACTTCATCAAAATTCACCACACTTTAAATGCATCGGCTTTAAATTCATTACATTCAAAATTAACCTTGAAAACCGAATAGAAACCATTAATTCTTAGTTCATCAACACTTTTTAATCGTTACGGTATATCTACGTGTACGTCACGTTATACCCAATTATCTTATAAATATAACACCGTGTTAATTCGTCATAATTTCATAATGAGGGTTATAAAAATTCTATTAACAATATCCATATAATGTTTCTTTGAGATCTCTTTGACGATGCCGACTGAGTCTCAATACATGTACGATAAATGTTGCCAGAAAAAATAATTATGAAGCAGGTTTACGAGTTCACATGTTGTGGAATAATAATTTCACGGCTATCTTATTACGGAAGTTAATGCCTCATTATAAATGTTTCCATTGAGTGACGTCTTCAGTTTATTTGTAAAAGTATCTGCCTTCCGTTTTGTATGGCTTGTTAAGAGATAGTGAGCTCTAGAATGTACGTATGGAATGAAGTGTCAATGCATAAAAAATGTATTTATACAGTTTATCTAAAAATATAATACTAACAGTGAAAATAGAATCAAAATTGGCCGAAAAACAAACGAGATAAAACTATACCTATTAAACAAATATCTCACGCGAATACTCCGTTTTCTATGGTAGTTGTATTAGGTGACACGGTATTTGACGTCAGAGTTCGTATCGGACTTCTCTTTCTAATTGTCATCTTAGAAGCTTTATAAATTCACCGCTGATGAAGGCATTTTAAAAGTGATTTCATAATTTGTTTACTGGAGCTAATAAGAATTGTGTGCAGCATTTCACGTTTGAAGAAATGCTTGAAAAACAAAAAAAAATATCCGCAGTTTAATAAATTTGATCGTTTTACGCGAACATAATAGATACCGAACTGATTTTTTTAAGTTTGATATTTTCATAAATCGTGTCTTTGTCTGTCTGGAAAAATTGGATGTTGAAGAAAATAGCTTTTTACGGTCGTGTATCATTTTATCTTCATATCCAAAACTATTCTTGGAGTTTTTAAAGATAGGCTTTTTAAAACATTTACCTGTGACGTCATTTTCGGTTTTTCTCCGCTGAAAAACCTGTCCAACCATCATGAAAACTCCTAAACCTTCTGCGCTAACACAAAGTTGGAGCAACGTCATCGAATCACCCGTTTCAGCCAGCGATTTGTCCCCAGCTCGGCAGTGTAAATCATTTGGAGCACCAATCAATCAGCGAGCAAGGCGCTATCCTGTTGACGCCGATTTATCCGACACATGCGATATTATTTTTGTAAAGCCATTCCCGGGTAAAAATGGAAAACATCTTTGGAAGTGATTGGGACGTGCCTTTTTTGAACTACAATGTAGTATTTTTTCTTGTTGCGTCATACAGATCTCCCCTTTATGAAAGAGGGAATCCTAACTAATCTATAATATAATAAAGCTGAAGGGTTTGTTTGTTTGAACGCCCTCATCTCTGGAACTAAGAGTCGGATTTGGAAAATGTTTGTTTTTTTATACGACAGCCACATTCATGAGGAAGGCTTTAGGCTATACGGGAACGAGAAAAAACGGGATATGCGCGTACGAAGTAGCGGGCAACAGTTATCATTGTAATAAGTTTGTTTGGTTAAATCATATTCCAAATTCATCTTATTACAAAAATAAAATCGAGGTAACTTATACTTTGTTTTCCAATCTAATTTTGACATTGCAGAATAGCTGACATCGGCTTTGCTTGCCTTATATAAAAATGGAATAAAATAGAGATAGAGAATCTTAACCCTAACTAATATTATAATTTATTTATTTTTTTGTTTGTAATGCTTTCACGCCTAAAACGCTGAACTGATATTTTAGTACAGAGATACCTGAGACCCTGGAGACGTTTATAGGCCATAGTTTTTTGCGAAAATAAATCTTGAGCACTAGCGAAGCTGCGGGCAAAAGTTAGTTGGTTATAACCTTCTGCAGCCGTCCCTGTCGCTCTCTCTCTCCCTCCCTCTCTCTCGTCCTCTCTCCCTCCCTCTCTCTCGTCCTCCCTCCCCCCCCCTCTCTCTCTCTATCTCTCTCAATCTGTGTATATTGGTGTACGTACAGTAAAGCATATTCTTTCTTTTAATACTAAAGGATCTTTGCAAACTTTACAGTTAGAAAGGTTTATTGTAGGTATGCAGTTAGTCGTAGTAAGTTATAAAATAACTTTGTTCTTATTGTAATGTTTTCTTCTCTTTTCGGTTACCCATATAGTGCGCATTAAAATGAGTATTCAATTTTTTTTTTGTTTTTGACAACTCACACACGGTCATCTGATCCCAAACTAGGCAGAGCCTGTGCTATGGCAACCAGACAACTGATAAACATACTTATATATTTCTAAATACATACATTTTATAGACAAATTACACCCAGACACAGAACAAATGATCATGCTCATCACACAAAGATTTGTCCTGAGTGGGAATCGAACCCACGACCTCTGGTTGAGCAGTCAGGGTCACTAACCACTCGACCAACAGGCCAGTCAATTATATAAAATAGTATCATGAATCGGCTAACAGGACAAGATTAAAATGCTTAGTCCCTTCCCTTCCTCTTTCACATTGAGTCCACCGAGAGTATTGTTTAAAGGTTGCCGTATGCCAGTGGATACGATCCCCAAAAAACTCAGCGTTCACAGTAAATCTACTTAACTGGCAATGTTAGAATAATTAACATAAATTAAGCATAATCGTGTACTTGTTTTAATGTGATGTCTGCTAATATGCTTGTCTGAACAAAAAATGGTGATAATATTCATGAAACGACGCGAACACAGACATACGCTGTTTGATACGTAAATGATGTTAAATTAACGGCTGTCGGTTGTACTCCTTTATTAATTAGTTGCTGTTTAAATGATAATTATGAGATGTTAGTAGGGCTACCGTTGGAAAAAAGTCCAGTTTTGGTTTTAGTTACACAAAAGCTACTTTGAAAGTGCTCATACATATTTATATGTTTTTCTGTACTTATTAAATAATTAAGATACCTTTATTATTTTTGGCAGATTGTAAAATAAGAATAATCTTTATTTTTTACCAAAAAAAAGTTACACAACTCTGTAATAGAAACTCTATGGATTATATCCATAGAGTTTCTGTAACAAAGTTGTTGTTGACAACGGCTGTCTTATTATAACGAGTTGCTGAAAATTTAATGAACAATATAAACATCATACCTACGTATATGATAGGATTTTACTACATATTACGTTTTTGAAGAGTCATGGGTCAAGTAAAACTACTTAATACAAAACACCAACACCCAGTCAAAACATTTCCCAATGTTGCATATTGCAAACTTCCAATCCAAGATCGCCTACTCCGCGAGGAGAATGACCTAAATATCACGCTAATAAAATAGCAACGTTCAGATCCGCATCACAATAAGACACTTCCCTCCATTACCTCACAATATGTAGGGGTGACAAACAGACCGCGGTAGCCACACTTAGGTATCGGTCAGTCTCGTTCATTCATTCTTACGCAGATTGAAAGAATGAACCTCAAAACATTTCGCAATGTCACATTGTGTCATAAACTCTTCCAAATCGATTCTAGATCGCGAGGAGAAGGACCTAAAGATCACGATAACAAAACAGCAACGTTCAGATCCGCATCACAAAGACGCTCCCCTCTGTTACCTCTCAATTTGTAGGGGTTGACAAACGGGCTGCGGTTGATTCACTTATCGTTCATTCATTCTTACGTAGATTGAAAGAATGAAACTCAAAACATATCGCAATGTCACATAGGGTCATAAACTCTTCCAAATCGATTCTAGGCCTCCTAGACCAGACGACAATGACCTAAAGATCACGCTTACAAAACAGCATCGTTCAGATTCGCATCACAATAAGCAACTTCCCTCTATTACCTCACAATATGTAGGTGACAAACGGACCACAGTAGCCACACTTATCGGTCAGTTTCGTTCATTCATTCATAACAAGATTGTGTGACCGAAACTCAAAACATTTCGCAATATCACATTGTATGAATATACTCTTCTAAATCAATCCTAGATCGCGAGGAGAATGAACTAAAGATCACGCTAACAAAACAACAACGTTCAGATCCGCATCACAATAAGACCACTTTCCTCTATTACCTCACAATTTGTAGGGGATGAAAAACGGATCGCGGTTGACACACCTATCGGTCAGTCTCGTTTATTCATTCAGCATAGTCGAAGAAAAATAAGTTCAGATATAGGATAATATTATGTTCGTTTATGTACAACTATCTATTACTATGTATAGGTACAATTAAATAAAAAAAAAACTAAAAATAGTCTAAAATATGGCGTCGAAAAATTCCTCCGCATCACTGGCCACTGGTGATGTACCCAAAAGGCTGGCAGCATTGCCACATTGTATGGCCCTTGGGTCACACGAAGTGTCAACTAAGCGTCTTGACAGACCTTTTAAACAAGTTATGAGCACTCGGACCCCACGACCTGAGAGTGGAAGTAGGATTAATGAACTTTTATAATAGGTTGGAAAAAAATATTGTATAAAGTTTTTTTTTTAATTTATTTAACAGTTTATGTAGACACATTTAACAAATAAATAAGAAAAAGGAACAATTTCTTAACAGTATACTTGTTTCCAACAAACCTATCGCTGTGCAGACCGGGTTAAAAAATAACTTAGTGCTCCATTTCTGTCTGATGTAAATTGTTTGTTTCTAAATTTAATCATAATGTGTTATAGGAATAGTGTGGCATAATTTCGTCTCAAATGAAACACGGTACCATACAATACCTACCGTAACACCATGTCCTTAAATACCTATCCAATAATATCTCTAAGACCCGATCGTCTAACAAGAAGCATTATAATTAACCACTACGTTTCCTAGAATTCGCTATCCTCAATTCCTCAGAATACGTTGTACGGTCAAAGATATTACACTACTCCCTTATCAAATTACACATGCATTCACATACCTATGTACATATATCTAATTATACTTCCAAGTACCTATACAGGGTGTAACAGATTAAACGCAAAACCTGAAAAGGCGTCATTGTACTCATTATCATGAACAACTTTTACTTTAGGACCTACCCATATTATTATACACCTGTATATACGAGTAGGTCATACCGTGATAATATTTGTTCAGGCGGAAAACGGATCTGCTACCCTGTGCATAGCTGCTGCTGAATAGCTAAGTCACTCACCCATTTGTCCGAGAAAATTAGATCTAAAGAAAAAAAAAATATCAGAAAAAATTAAGATGGACATCGTCTTCGTTAAACTATGGCTTCAGGCAGTCCATTTATTGTATTACATTAGTCCGATACATTTCAACCGGATTAAAACCCCATCTTCAATACTTCATCCAGAATTCAGCAGTTGAGAACCCATATAATTAGTTAGCCCGAACCTTTCCATCAAACAACATCGCAGATAGGTAGGTACCTAGGTACGTCCACGTCAGCTCAAAACAATCCGCTAAAATTATTTATAATTAATTAGAAGTTCCAAGCAGCCGTAAACATGGCGAGTGCATTCCTAACTCGTCGACATCAATATTCAACTGAAGCGTTTATTATCATATCTCATTATACAAGTTAGTGCTCGTACACGGAGATGTTGCCTCCTTGGGTTATGACCTGACGACTAAACACTCAATTCTATATCCAAACCCAAACGAGAGAAAACCCTGAAGATATCAGGATAGGGTGGGTTTTGCATCGGTTGTGTCCAGTTGTAAGGTTGAGATTCGGTTTCGAAATGCAATTTGGAAATGAGATCCGGAGTGTACCCTTTAAGGGGGTAGGGGGCACGGATGGGCGCCTTGCCACTATTATTTATAAGGGTGGGTCAGTCTACGATAGTCGGCTATGTACGTTTCGCTTAACTGCAACCGCTTACGCTTTAAGCTTATTCGCAGATTGTTTTGTTATATTATTAATTAGCATATTCTGAAGTACGGGCTAGTTTGTTTTTGATGTAACAACTGTTGGAATAATTATCGAGTTGGAGGTTTTGTAGCGACTCATTTGGTTTAATGTTGACTTGGGTTTTTAGACTTTGTACTTAGTTTTATAAACTTACCTGCACCAGTCTGCCTCGCAATAGACTTTGTTTGAGTGGCTTTTCTTTCTTAACACAACTCATTCTTGACGACAGGACTTCACTTTCATCATAATAGTTATCTATTATGATGAAAGTGAAGAAGTTTTGTACTCATTCTTCCTTTGTGGCTTCAGGTAGGTAGATGTTCCTTATATTAAATTCTTTGTTTCTTGGACATGAAGCCGGTTTTCACCCGATGTTTTTTTCTACTGCTTATAGAGCAGTAATCATGGGTGATATTGTCAAAATCTAAGAAAATAATTTCCGATCGCCTTTAAAAAAACCTCCTTGTAATTATTGGCACAGCAGCAACAATGGTTTGTACGGTAGGTATCCCAACCACGCACTTAATTGTTTTGACGCTGCCGTTTGGATATCGGTTACACCCTGTTTCTAAATGGTGCAAATTGCGGAACTAGTGATTTGCTTGAATGGAAAAACGGCATGAATTTTATCAACTACTGTTGGCTGTTTAGGTAAGGTAACAGTTGTTCAAAGTAGGAGATACGTTTTTGCAAGGACAGGGTTTAAATAGTTATGTTTTTTTAAGCTAAAGTAAGTGATTCAATGCAACATACCCAGCAATCATCAGGGCTCAAGAAAGATTTGTTAATCGATCAACTCAGGTTATTACAGTCAGTCCCCTGCTGAAAAGAGGCCTCTCCCAAGCGAAGTCATAACATTCGATCCACAGTTTTTCGTATCTAGACTATCCCAGCCACCTTTTCAGGGTCATCCGTCGGTCCACCCAGGTGGAGGCGCCCCACGATATGTTTGGCAGTACGCGGTCTTCACTCAAGGAGTCATTTGTTTTATTAGACAAATCATTCCCAAAAACACTGTACAATGTACAATACCACAAATTACCATCTTGTTTAAATATTAATTTTCAGACTATTAATTTTACCTCTATTCCAAATCATCTATCTACTCGAACACTTAGCCGAAATCTATCAATCGTTTGCCTAATCGATTTGTTGGTACATAAAAAGAAATGGCTG